>CM050903.1:2460000-2462500 GCA_027726005.1 Juncus effusus | reverse complement strand
CACATTCAACCAGTCAATCCCCAACGGCTCTTTTTTTTTATCTCCTTTGACCGTTGGAATTTAGCAAACTATCTGTTTACCCCTCTACCACCCAACCCTCACAAAACCAAAGTTAATGGATCTTTTCAATTTTATGCGCCGAGTCCATTCAATTGTTGTTGTTCGATGACTATGCCACGTGGTACCGACAGGAGTCGGACCGCTCGCTATTTTCATTTTATTTTTATATTCTGACGCAGCGCTATCGACCTCTTTAGGGATTCTCATGGAAAATGTCAGCCAGCCCCTAAAAGATCTGAATGTTTTATAAACTTTACAAAATATGATGCAAGCAGTCTTTTTTACAGTGGCAGATTTTATAAGGACTAGGGACAATGATTCCACAAATTTTTTGATTTAGTAATATATATTATAAGAATTTAGCGATGTGTTTTTATGTATATTGGCTGATCCCTCTCAAAATTATATATAAGTATATTCAGTAATGTTTAGACAAGGTTTATCATTATTTATAGTTTAGATGGTTAAAATATTTACATTTATAGCAAGAAATTATGGGTTCAATTTCCGGCAACGCAATTTAATACATATTTAACAAAATCTCTCAACTCAATAGATTAAACATAAATAAAAAAATTCACCATTACTTTCTAATTCAACTTTTCAAAAATTAATAAAAAAAATACTCAAACTACCGAATTTATTGCGAAGAAAAGCATTAAAGAGGAGGAACATACTTTCAGTTCTGTTATGCAATATTTATTATTTTTGCACGGTTGTTCAATTTTGATATTTTACAGGGGTACGAATGAAATTTCCTCTTACTTCCTGTACACAAAACAAAACCCCTTTTTAAACTCTTTTTTCTACGCTGACACGCAGACTCTCTCAAGCAATGGATCGATTTAATCATCTTTTCCTTCTCCTCAACCTTCTCCTCCTCTCCTTCAACTTCTCAAGTTAGTCTCTAAACTTCCCCAATTCAAAACCCATCTCACTCCTCAATCCCTTCTCTCTCACTAACCCCTTTTCTTTCTCAAATCAGGCTCGCAACCGTTTCTCGGAGTGAACTACGGAGAGGTCGCCGACAACCTCCCATCGCCCGAAGCCACCGCCAAGCTCCTCAAATCGACCACGATTTCAAAAGTGAGATTGTATGGAGTCGACACAAATTTCATACGTGCTCTTGCAGGGAGCGGCATTTCGATTGTGATTGGTGCTTCCAATGGAGATATTCCGTCTTTAGCGACGGATCCGGCTGCCGCCGGCCGGTGGATCGCCGCCAATGTTCTTCCCTTCCCAGATTCTTCCATATCCGTCGTATCAGTAGGTAAGAATGAATAGTTTATATTTCATATGGTATCTAAGTATGAAATTGGTTGTTTCCAATCTTCAGTTAGAATTATTATCATGGTGGTCCTAGTTTATTTTTTTCCTTCATTTGATGGTAAGGTATATATTCTTTCTTCTCTCTCTAGAGCCTAAAATTCTCACTAAGGAATCATATTAATTGAGAAAATATATATTATATATTCGGACAACTTACTATGAGGGGTGGAGCTATATCAAGACGAGGAGAGGTCATGGACTCATGGCCCCCAAATTTTTTGACAAACTAGCATATATATAATAGAATTTTAGTGTAAATTGTTTTCAAAATATGTACATTTCTATGTATTGCCCTTTCTCCCTAAGCTCTGCCATCACTATCTTTATGTCAGTCACTCATATAGCAATACGAAAATAATCCATTTAACAGGTAATGAAGTCTTAGAACTCGGAGACGTGAATCTCGCATCTCAGCTCCTTCCCGCAATGCAAAACCTCTACAACGCCGCCACCTCAGCAGGCGCCAACATAAAAATCTCCACAGTCAACACCATGGCAGTCCTCTCCCAATCCGACCCTCCTTCTTCCGGAACCTTCCACTCCGACCTCTCCTCCAACCTCCAACAAATCCTCGCCTTCCTCCAAAAGACGAATTCGCCCTTCATGATCAACCCCTACCCTTACTTCGCCTACCAATCTGACCCCCGGCCCGAAACCCTGGCCTTCTGCCTCTTCCAGCCGAACGCCGGACGAACTGACCAGATAACAAAAATAACGTACACCAACATGTTCGACGCGCAGCTCGACGCCGTCAAATCTGCCTTGACAAAACTAAACTTCCCCCAGGTCGAAATTGTCGTGGCCGAAACAGGTTGGGCTTACAGAGGGGACTCAGGGGAAGCAGGAGCCAACTTGGAAAATGCAAAGACATACATATCGAATTTGGTTTCCCATTTAAAATCAGGGGTGGGCACCCCATTGATGCCCGGGAAGTCAGTGGATACGTACTTGTTCGCGTTGTATGATGAGGATCTAAAGCCGGGGCCAACGTCAGAGAGGTCGTTCGGGTTGTTCCATCCGGATTTGACTATGACTTATGATGCCGGTTTGATGTCTGGGTCTTCATCTGTTGCTCCTTCGTCTGCACCACCTCAGGCAAGTAATTAAATTA
>CM050903.1:2417500-2450000 GCA_027726005.1 Juncus effusus | reverse complement strand
TGAAATCTGAGCTGAATTCTGCCTGATTACCAGGCAGTAAGAGAGATCCAACAATTTCTGAAAAAAATTTAGCAGGCATATGCTCGATTATCAGCAGTAAGTGAGTCCAAACTACCAACAACTAAAGCAGTTTTGGAAATCAGCACTGTTCACAAGGATAACTGGAGGGGAAATTAGGGGGCAGTGGGACACTATAAATAAACTCTTAATTTTTTTTTGTTTAATATTATTTATTTTTTGGGAATTTTTTAAATTAGGCTTATAATTTGTAATATATTTTAGATTTAAGATTTTGAATTAAGATAATTTATTTCTATAATTTCCATAATTTTTAGAATTTTGAATAATGATTAAATGATTAAATCATTTATATTTTTACTTTTATATTTTTGAATTTAGAGAAGAAAGGCAAAGATAAAGGGGAGGAGGAAGAGGAGGACGAGAAGAAGGAAGAAGGAAAATAATTTAGAAAAAGTGAGTTCTGTAATTAGAAATTTATTTATTTATTTTTATTTATTTACTTATGCATGTATATAGTTATATATATTAGTTTTATTTTATAAATTATTTATTTATTTATTTATTTATTTAAAATTTACTTAATTTTTCTTTGTATTTTTGTTTTCATTGAAAACTCATTTAATGGATCTTTATCTTTGGCTATGATCGTCAACTCTGAAGTATTATTATTTTCAATCACCTTGATCTCTTTGTACATAGCAATCCTCCACTTTTTTTTTATCTTTCACAGCTTCTTTAAATAGTATGTCTTCACAATCTGCGAAATGGTCACAAGAAACAAGAGTCAAATAGTCATTTATGATCTCGGTTGTATCATAAATATCTTGAATAGCGGACAATAACTTGAGGTATCACTTGGAGAAGATGATGAAGACGTGCTTAAACTGATTATGGGCGAGGAGGCGTAACAGGTTCTTGATAAACTTCTTCTTCTTGCTCATCTTCATTTTGAAACTGTAGAAAATAATACATATTTTTATCTTCATTACTTAAACTCCATGCGTTTGTTATTCGACTAGAGACCAAACAAATGATACGAACCAGCCCGACAATATACCCCTCAAGTTCGTGGACTGGGGCAACCTTTGGGATGAGGACAACTAATTATCAAATGAAGATTTATATACCCAACGTGAATCCAGTACGGTCCAAAGAAGAAAAGTAAAAAAGCAAGAATCCAAGTAATTGTGGACCATTTTTAAACTAGCACTATTTTGAAAAATAATTAACTAAATAGCACTGATTTAAGAATATTTGTAAAACTAATACTTTTGCTAAGTTTTCTGACGTAATAGAAGTTGTTGTATCAAGAAATTTGACGAAACATAAGCTTTTATGTTTTCCGTTATTATCAGCCTTAAAAACATCTTAATTAGGTTAAAAGTATTGTTCCGCCAAGCTATTTTGCGGAACATGTTAAAATTTTAATTTTCAGCGTGAACTACAAATTAGAAGGAAATTTAGGAAAAAAAACATTATTTCGTCCAACAGTGTGGTGAAATGGTGATTTTTTTTGCTAAATTTTCAGTTGTTTTTTAGGCGCGAAAAAAAACTATAAAATAGGCTGTTCCGCCAAACCTTGGTGGAACACGTAATTTTTTATTTTTTAGTTAATTTTCTTGCTAAATTTGTTGTTAGCGCTGAAAATTAAAAATTTTAACTTGTTCCGCCGAATAGCTTGGCGGAATAGTATTTTGAACCTAATTAAAATATTTTTAAGGCTGCTTATGGCGGAAAACATAAAAGCTTATGTTCCGTCAAATTTCTTAGCGGAACAGTCTCAATTCCGCCAAAAAACTTAGCGGAAGTGCTAGTTTTGCAAATATTCTCAAAACAATGTTATTTTCTTAATTATTTTTCAAAATAGTGGTAGTTAAAAAAAAGTCGTATTGTTCAAGCCGCTCTATATTATATAAAAAAAAACTAATGATAAGATGATTCCTTTTTTTTCTTTGAGAAAGAAGAAAATGGGAGAATGATAAAATGATTAAAAAAACCTCTTTTTAATTCAGAAAAAAGAAATCCTAGAAACAGTCCGAATCAATCACCTAAATCACTGAACTACATTAATGAGCAACAATTGAACTCTTTGGATTAGTCCAATTCCTACCGTGTATCTTTATCCCATCCGTTGTCAAAGCTACTGTTAACCAATAGCATTCAAAAGAGAACCAACAAAAGGAAAAAATATACTCTAATAAATTATTGGGAGCTGATACTGCGTGACGGTACTGTAGCGATCATGTAGCAACGGTATATAAAAACTGAAAATAATATATACAAACATATGAACTGAAAACAAACATTATATAAAAATTCATTCGATAAAACAGTATATACTTAAAAAAAAAGAAAACAATATATAAAAACATATAAACTGAAAACAAACAATATATAAAAATTTATTCGGTAAACAGTATATATTTTAAAAAATAAAAAGATTATATAGCTTATATAGAAATGTGAGAAAACAATATATAATTTTAATTAGAGTCACTATAGTACTTCGGCATGATTTCTAATTTCTCTAAATTATTTTTCTCTTTCGTTCTGTCAAGTACATTCCTGGCCTTACACCCTATATTAATGCCACATAACCTTAATTTTATAGGTGCCTTACACCCTACACTACTGTTTACCAATAGCAGTCACTGTCGGCAAAACCTTATAAATGATCCTACAATTAATAAGTTCTGATCATAGTAATGCAACTACATTACTGTTACATAATTTTCTTTTATGTAGTGCATTATATACTTTGTATCACTTCATTATGCTGTATATATATTTTTGGAAGCAAACTGTGACTATATCAAAATTGTATTTTTCACAACAAATAACCGAACTATATCAAAATAGTATGTTGAATAAGTGTTGCGTATATATCTCATCTTGACTAATTGAGATATCTTTAATATCTTTTTATCGTATCAAAATAGTATGGACTTGTGGATTTCGGAACAACTTACGGAGAGAACACACACACAACTTGTCTCTACGTTCCAACCAAAAACAAGTCCACATAAAATATATTTATATATGTTTTATTTTTGTTGTAATGGTGTTGTATAATTCTCCAATCTCTTTGTATTTTGGGTGCCATGTTGTGGCATCACTACTACAAAAGATGCATTCTATAACGGTTCTTAAATCTATTCTATATTGGTTTTGAACCATTATCTATGACAATGTTATTAAACATATTAAATAACCGTTATTAAATCCACGTTGCTAAATCTTACGCGGTCAAACTTTCGCAACGGTTCACAAGGAAAAACCGATATAAACATTAACCTTTAGTATCGGTTCTTGTTAAATAACCGATATAAAATACGTAACTCCGCAGTGGTTCTTTAAGAAGAACCGTTACAGAATCCGCATAAACACATAACCTTTCGTATCGGTTCTTAAAAAATAACCGATATACAATACATAAATTTCGCAGTGGTTCTTTATGAAGAACCTTTACAGAATCCCGAAAAAACAACAGTTTTATAAAAGAACCGTTGCTAAATTTATACCGGAAAATTATTTTTTAATTTATTAATGCACTTAGTATCGGTTTTCTGTTAATAACTATTACTAATAATATATAATTTTTTTTTATAACAACCGATTTTCTGTGACTAGCCCACATTGCAAGCCAAAATATTTATAAAACAAGCATGCATACAAATAAATCCACTGAAATATATCATCACTATATATATTATTCATAAAAAAATTATTCATACAAATATTATTCATAACAAAATCAAATATTTTCTTTTATGAAATCGACAACCATATCCTTCACTTCCTCGAAATCCTTCTCGGGATACACATCTGGTCCGATCGACTGTAGAAAAGAAAATCAAAATTTGTAGGAAGTTGAACAAATCTAAAAATTGAAAGAAAATATGAATGAATTTGAAAGAAGTTGAAAAAATCTAAAAGTTGAGAAATACTACCGAATTCTTCTCAAACACCACATTGCAGTTAACGTATGTGTGCTAATCCTAAATGAGACAAAATATTCAAAGAGCAGTCCCAAAAACGGGGACTATTGGATTAATCTCGAACGGGTACCGACAAAAATTATTTTAAACAGAGGTTGGAGAATATAATATTACCTTAGAAAGAGAGAGGAGGAGGAGAAGAGGGCGAGCAGCGCTGGTTGGAGAAGAAAATAACAGAGAGCTTCCTTTCTCTTCTATTTCGCTGGTTGGAGGAGAAGAGAGGCGGCCAATGAATTAATTTGTTTTAAACCCTAGATGTAAAACAACATTCTGCATCGGTATCGGTTTTTAAAACAAAACCGTTACCAAAGGTGAACAGGACATTCTGCATCGGTTCCTTCACGAAACCGTTACAGAGTTGCATCGGTTCCTTGGAGGAACCGACACTAACCCTCTTAGTAACGGTTTCTCCAATGAACTGTTACAGAATTGCATCGGTTCTTTGAAGAAACCGTTGTAGAATATTCCTGCCAATTTTTTAAAGCTTTTCTTGTCTCACTTAGTATCGGTTTCTGAGTTACATCCGATATGGAATGTTTAGAAATTAATTTCAAAACTGCCATTGACCTCTTTAAGTAACGGTTTTGTTATAAACCGTTATTAAAGTCTCGTTACTAAAAATCTTTTTTGTAGTAGTGCATGTTTTCCTTTTCTTTACAACTATATTTTCTAGTTTTCCTTTCTTTTGAAAAATGGATGATGAGGGTTGTAATTGGACTTTGATCAATATATTTAGGCGAGAGATACTCAAACTCTCCGTAATTTCTCAAAAAAATTAAGATCTTAAGTACTTTAGCAATCTTTATCATGGTTCATAGTGAAGTTGATGCATGAACAGATGATTAAAGACAATTAAAGACAGAAACATTCTAATTGGAAACTACATTTAATTCTTGCAGATACTTTACTGGTGATCTACAGTAATGAGCTAATTTACGTCTATATATATCATGGAGAAGACCACACCACAAAGCTATCAAAATTCCAAATTCAAGTTTAACGTTTTTTTCCTCTCCAATCAGTCAGGGTATCCATTATTTTTTATTGTATACTATTTTTATTTTTATTTTTTTTGCTTGATTATCATGGTTTACAATGTCTGTCTTGGCATATAAACAAAAAAAGTAGCGCTCAAAGTCATTTTATTGGAATTTAAGACCGCTAGTGTTGTTCAAACGGTTTAGTTCATTAAAAAGTCGAGTTGAATATGATTAATTGTTTAGTTTATCTGGTTCAGTTCGATTTAAAAATTTGAATTAATTGATATTGGTTTGGTTATGTTTTTGTTTAGGAAATGAATTGGCTGAATTATAGTAATATTTATCATTAATTTTTCTTATGTTTTAAATATTAGATGAGAAATTTTATTTTAAAATTATTGAATATCTTATTCTGTTCGATCAATTAAACCGAATTAAATCTGCTATTAAATTGGTCATTAAATTTATCAAATAGACTTGTTTCGTATTTGTTATGTGAATTGCATTGTTTTTATTTTTTTTTGGTTTGGTTCAGACCGAGCAGACCGAATGAACACCCAATAAAATGATATTCTTCTGTCTTATTCAATAAAATGAACAAGTCAACTAGACTATAGTTCATCAATTGGTCTTGCCTCCCTTATCTAAAATCAATTACATCTCAAATGGTAGCTTTCAATTCCTTAGTTATATTACTTTTTATTGAAGAAAGAAACTTGTATCGACCACATTGTACAATTTTAGAAATGTTGCTTCTGGACGGAGAATTCTCATGCAAAAATTATCTTACTGACACTAGATTTAACTAATTACATGCAAATTCCTTTCAACAGAAATTAATATGGAAATTTCAGGTAAATATAATTAAGAAATGGACGAATCAATTATGTTTGGATGGTCGATGAACTCGTGTGATGAGCTTCAAAACCCTGATTTTCAGTTAAATCAATCTCCAACACTTGATGAGATCTTTCAACTAGAACAGCACTCCACAATTGGCTACACCTCTTTTCCAAGCACCATTACAAATCCAATCATGAGAAATTTCTCTAATGGTGATCCTTTTGGCTTTCTTCAAGGCCACATGAACGATCAACGGAATAATAATTTGAATAGTTACAACAACCATTACAACTCAAAGTCAATGAGCTCAGATTTAGGTGCAAATCCACAGCCTAAAGATTGTTCTGGCGATTTGAATTTGATCTCTGATTGTTTAGTAGAGAGGTACGAAGCATTCAATTGTAATAAAAGGCGATTACAAGGAAGTAAGATGGTTAGTAAGGGGTTTGTAGCACCGCAAAACCGAGATCATATAATTGCGGAGCGAAAGAGGCGAGAGAAGCTCAACCAACGGTTCATTGAACTCTCTTCAATCATTCCTTACTTAAAGAAGGTTCACCTCTTCTTTTCTTTTCTTTTCTTTTCAACTTTTTGTTTTGATAAATTTATGCATGCCAAATACAATGCTTCCGAAACTTTTTTTTTGAGGTAGACAATGGTTCTGAAAGTTGAAATCAGAATCAGAGTCGGTTGTTCTCTTAAGGATAGGAATAGGAAATCGGCTGAATGCTGAATTGGTTCAAGAATTAAATCTTTTTTCACTAAATTCTAGACTTCTTAAATTTGACAAAACACTTTTCCTTAATGAACTCTTTTTATTATCTTAGCTCTATTTTAAGTCATAAAAATATGAGTGCTTCCTAAAAAACAATTAGCCTAGTACTCTTTTTAAATAAATTGTATAAGATAATCTTGCATGAAGTTATACTCTTTTTAGATTCTTAATTGTTTCACTTGCTTGTGTGAACAGGATAACAATTTCTTTTTCTTTTTGAAACAATGATAAAAGTCTCATAAGTCAAAACAACAATTCTTGCAATTAACATACTTCTTTTAGAAAACAAAAATCTTTTACTGAACATTCATGTCAACATGGATTATTTTTCCTCATTTTCCAGTCAGACAAAGCTTCCGTTTTGATAGATGCGGTTAAATACGTAAAAGAACTTCAAACGAAAGTGAAAACCCTAGAATCTCAAAACCCTAAACCCATCGACACCGTGGTACTTGTTAAGACCTCTTCCCTCTCGTCAGATGATGCCAATGATAAAAGCAGTTCATCTTCTATAAAGCCTCTTCCAGAGATCCACGCAAAGCTTTCCGAGAATAGTGTACTCATAAGCATCCATTGTGAAAATGCAAAGGGAGTATTGGTGAAAATATTATCAGAGATTGAGGAGCTTAACTTTACTATTACTCAGACCAATCTCATTCCTTTTGCTGCTTCTACTGCACTTATAACCATAACAGCTCAAGTAAGACATGCTGTACATATTACTCTCTTCTTTTAATATAATACAGAAAAAAATATTCCATCGCCTGCTTTTCTCTAAGTAATATAGCTTAAATTTAAACATATTTAGATCTGATTATACTTCTTTTTGGGTGCTTCATATAAAGTTTCTAATTAAGACTTTGTTAGTCTTGTTTTACTAAAAAAATGATTTTTTTAACCGAATTCTTCTGTAATGGTAGGTCGAAGAGAGCTGCAGCATTACTATGGAGGATCTTGTGAGAAAACTCGACTCAACTTTGAACCAGTTCAAATCATCAACAAATAGGAAACCCATGGATGCTAATTAGCTGCATACAAACTAATCAATATCCTACAGGCCCCATCCTTTTCAAGCCACTATATTTATTGGAGATTCTCCTGACTCTTCAAAATGGTGGTGACGTGATGTACATATAAATAGTGAATGTTTTTATGTAGTGACACGTAGGTATGGTCCCTCAAAAGAAATTGCTAAATTGCAAATGTATTGTGTGTATGTATTTTACAATTCACAAATTCACCCAGTTGAACTAACAAAAATTAGAGTGTGTTATGAAGAACTAATAATAAATTAATTCGCTTTGTAATTCTCAAAATAAGTTAGTTAACTAATCAAAAATATTGTTGAAATGGGAAATTATATGCTACCCAAAGCACTAAATGGAGGGCTGTAATTGAAGGTTAATTTCTAATCTAACGGCTATTATTAAAGAAAAGGACTCTTCAGCCGGTAAAATTACTAGCACAGCCGGTTATTTTGCTGTTAAAAAATTACATGAGAAGGGCAAAGTACTAATTTAATTAAAAGATAGCCCGGTCATCCATACTTTCCTTATTTCTATGCTCATGCTCTTCTCCAGTTATATTCTTTTTTTATTAAGGATGATCAATATATATTCAACTCATAATATATCTTTTTGGAAACCATAACTTCTATTCAATACTTGTCACTGAAGAAGTATACAATTTAAATACTAAACTTGCATAAATAATCATCTTTATTTGTTTATATTCTTAGTGTTAGTATTAATATACATTTTCTTAGTCTCAATATGATGATAAAAATATTTATTACACTATGTTTAGTGCAAATACATATTTTTGAGCATCAATATAAGTTTTCAAGTTATAATATATTTTGTTTATTCTAATATAGTATTTTTTTAGTGTTTATATAGATTTAGAAATGCTACTGTTTATTTTTTGAATCATTTTTAACATACTTTTTTGCCGATTTTAAAGTTAATAAATTATTTTGTTTGCAAATATATTGGTTTCAATGTCAATATACTATTTATAATCATTATACCAAATCCGATACAAATATACCATCGTTTTGTACAAATATAATATTAATATTAGTATACCATTTTAGTTTCAATTTCATTGTTAATATATTTATTGGGCAAAATATTGTTTCATGATGAAAAGACAAAAAAGAGGAATCGTATGGAAATAATTAGAATACAAGATACAGATGTAGAAACAAGGAAATGAGTTATTGCGTAATTAATTCTATAAATAATTCTTAATTAACTGGTGAGTATCCAAAATACCCTGTCAAGTTTAAGGGCCAAGATTTAATCTATTATGAAAATTAAAAGAAGCTTTGGGTATTATAAAAGAATTCTCTTAATTCAACATGGTATCAAAGCAATCTTTTTGCTTCCGCTTATAAAATCCTTCAATTCTCTCTTTTTCTCTCAAAATCCACTCCACAGATCCAAGAAATATGCATTCTTGCGCTATCATGAAAACAATCCAAAACTGTTCAAATTAAGAGTAATTAAGTGGCTCTTTACTGAATCTTGACTGAATTATATCAAGAATCAGTCAAGAAAACAGCTTCCAGTGGCTCCGATATATTTCAGCCAAAGTTTCAACCGACCCAAATTGTTGGCTCCCGAACTCTCATATCTTTCAGCCCAAAGTTGATAGTTATATTTTAGTTTATATTTATACTTTCGTATTTACAATAATATACCTTAGATTATATCTTACACATTAATTATACCTTATATTCTAAATATTATACCTTTATATTTAACACAATATACCTTACACTCTAAACAAGAGAAAGAGAAAACTAAAAAGAGACAATATATATTTATATCACAATAATATACCTTATATTCTAAACATTATACCTTTATATTCCCAACAATATATCTTATATGAGAAATTCACTGAGAGTCATAGGGAGTTACTAAACAAAATAATTAGAAGTTGAATTTCGTGGGAGTCATTTTGGAGCTCCTAATCTTATCAGCAAGATATGAGAGCTCGAGAGTGCATAGAATCGGAAGCTCCGAAAGATTTCAAATGACTCCCATTTATGTGGACACTTGACGGCTTCTTCTTGAAAAGGAGCCTGGGAGCCACAATTTGTGGGAGATAATTAACCGGTTGCTATAAAAAGAGTTTCTCTACTTTTTGTAAGATGTATACAACAAACAATACATTCTATTTATCTCTCTCTAAAATATTATTCTTCCGACTTGATTTGAGAAATCATGATGCACGACTTTATTTCTTTTTTAAATGAAGGTCTATCTGTCACTGTGATACCGGAGAGGATATAAGATTTTCTCGTGGTGTAGAAATCTTAGAGACGGATAAACGGCATTCCCTGTACAAGAGGGCATCATTCTATCTTTAAAACAGTCGCGGCTCGACCGCACGGTTATACACCAGACTTGTCTTATTTTTTATTATTATTTTATGATTTAGTTTAATTATTTCTTTTTGTTAATTTTAGAATTATATAATCAAAAATTTATAGACAGAATGATTGATAAATTAATTTATAGTAATTTAGCTATCAAATTAAATGCTCAATTGTGAATTTGGCTATAGTTGTAGTTATCCTAAATCAGACAGTGTTTCTTGCTATTAAGTCACTGCATCTTGTTATTATCATTAAAAAAAACAAGAATCTAAATTTTAGACTAACCTTCAATGAAAATAAAAAAAAATGTGCACTGTTGCCAGCTAATTTGGCTTTGACCTAATTAAAAATAATTTGCATAATTTCCCTTATATTGGCTGTGCACTGTTACTAGCTAATTGACTCAGTCTAAGCAAAAGTTATTGTATTTTGGTATAGACTTAGTAAATTTATTAGTGTTCTCATGAGAAACAAAAAATGAAACGCGCAAAATTAATTACTTTTGCCTGTAAATGGTTTGGCCTAAACCTAAAATAACGTACACAAAGATTAGGTGATTATAAGTGCAGTTACTCTCTAGTTCATCTCCAATCTAAGCCGACTGTTTTTGTTGGTTATATTTCTAAAATTAACCAAATAAATAATTAAAGTTATCATAAAATAATGATTGAAATTAAGACAAGCCTGACGTGTAGTCGTACGATCGAGCCGCGACTACCCTAAAAATAGAATGACACCCTCTGATGCAGAGTTAACCGTTTATACATCACGAGAAAGTCTCGTATCAGCTTCGGTAGCACAGTAACGGAACGGGCCTTCATTTCAAAAAGAAATGAAGTCGTGTACCATGATCTTTCGAACCAAGTTTATTTTGTGTATTTGGAAGAATGTATTTTAGAGGAGGAGGAAGAAGAAGATGTGTGTTATAATGTATTTGTTGTGTTGTATAAGATGATGGAGGGAAACTCCTACTATAAAGGGAGATGAGAAGACTAAGTCAATGAAATTAATTCCTTTCCAAACTCTCCATTAATTTTCTCTTTTATTTTATTGAAATGGCCATTAAAAATTACAACAAACAAGTTTCAAATTTATATTACTTATTTTAATAAATAATACAACATTCCCCCTCAAATTTTAAAACTTAATATTTAAATATTTCTCCCGAATACTTGGTATCTACTATGCATAAGTATAGGTTGACGTAGCATTGAACTCATACGTAGTGATGATCATATACGATCGAGATTTACCTGGTAAATATATTTTTTTTGAACCATAATTTTTTTTATCGATTTTCTATAACCACACACATAGTAGGAAAAATCTTTTAGGTGCTTTAGCGGGTGTGCGCTATTTATGGTCATTGCGTTAACCTTGATTATTATATGAATACTTTATGATTTCGCCCGTATCCTTAGTCGCGGCCCACAATGATTCTCACTTAGGTAATTCCTCAAAGAATATACGGTGTGAAAATATACTCCGCAATATTACATTTATATTAAGTAATTTATTAAATTCATTATTTGAATTTTTATTTTCTCGGAATTATTGACAAGAAAAGTTCAGCCTAACCATCACCTTGGAGCACTTCAACATAGAGATGAGCACGAACAAATTAATGTCTAAAATAGTGCTTCAAAATATCACATCAGTAGTTTTGTTTGACCTTTGAACCATTTGTCCCATCCAGCAGGCCACAATGGTAGGGGACCCACAGCTGGTAACATTCATACGGGTTAAACGCTTCATCCCCCTTGATGAACTAGATCATAAAGATCTTTTATTATCGGATATATTATTTTTCCGATTTTATATGATATCATATTTTATTTTATTTTTCACAGTTTTATAATAAGTAATAATGTGCCAAATTATTTTAGCTAGCATTTATATTTTATTGATTGATCAAATCAATAATATTCTCTTCAACAAGAATTCATCAAAATTGATGATCAAAATTCAGGCATATACTTTTCATATTAAAAATAATATGATATTGACCAATATATTTTTTTTATCAATATTTATTGATAAACATATTAACATCATTAGTATTAAAAGATGATAAAGAATTAGGATATTATAAATATATATCCGTATGGGATCATAAAATAATTATTGCAATCCAAATACATGTGAAGAGACAATTTCATCAGACTTCATCTAATATATATTTTTACATATTGGACCACAAAATAATTAGTGAAATCCAAATTTGTATGAAGAGATTGTTTTGATCAAACTTCATATATTATTTATTTATTTTTCTTGTATTAAGCAATATAAAAACTTAACAAGTTAGCAAACAGTGTGTATTTTTTTTTTAAAAATTCATATTTTCGATAAATTATTATATTCATCAATTTTATAAATTTTATATTTGTCGGATAAAATTAATTTATCTAACTATAGATGAAGGCAAATATAATTTATTTAAAAAATAAGATATGGCTAAAATATTATAAGCCAATCATGTGTTATAGCAATTAATAATTTAACAGTACTGTATGTCCAATATAAATGGTAGCAAATTGTATAATATATTATTTTTTAATTGGAAATAAGATTATTTGTTATACAAATAAATTTGTATTAATTAAATAGAATATAGTTAAGATTCTTTTTTTTTACTCAAAATAATTGAGGAAAAATTATTTGCCTTCTTTTATTTTTATTCAACTTTGGAAATATAGTTGATCATACTAACTTTTACTATATTTCATATGTGCCAAAATTAGGGAAATTTTAATACCATTAATAAGTACTAAAGAAGTTCCAAAAAATTAGGAAACCATATTTATACAAATAAAGGATCAAAAAATTAATAGTGAATTCCTTTTGTAGATTTGTCTAATTTAAATTTACATGAAGAGATAATTTTTTTTATCAAATTTCAAATTTTTTTTTTAAAGATATATAAAATATACCAAGTTTGCAAGCATTTTGCTTGTATGCTTTAAATACCATATCAAAGTTCACTTGATATAAATAAATAAATAACTAGATCAAAATTTAATAATCCTGAACTAGAGCTAAGTTAGTAGGGTAGATGGTCAATGTTGGAGCCCAGAAATTCCAAAACTCTTCAATGTTGCTATCAATGTAATGTATCCAGCTATGTTGCACGGATATGGATATGGATATAGACACGGACACGGACACGGATACATTCTTTGTACATTCTTCAAGATATTTAAGTTTTGTACATTCTTTGTACCTTTAATTTTATGTAACATACCTTTTTTATTACTCTCAATACCTTTTTTATAACTTAGTGGGTCAAGGTTTAGGATTAGTATGTCTGATATACCTTTTTTTATCTTTCAATATACCTTTTGTTTACTTCGTATAACGAATAAGTTTTTGGCCTTTATTTTTTAGAATTAATGGGCTGAAATTTACGCAGTAATAAAATAAAAATTAAAAGATACCAAATGGTTTGATGATATTTACGCACTCCAGAGAAAATGGGTTCCACTTTTTGTAAAGAATAAATTCTGGATGGGAATGTCAACGACACAGCAAAGCAAATCAATAAATGCATTTTTTTTTAATGCTTTCATAACGAAAACCACCCTTCTAAGGGATTTTATGCCTTAAGTCGACCATGCGCTCAGAAAATTGCGATATAATGAGGAAGAGGAGGATCTGAGATGCACCCTTAAGTGGATGCAAACCTCAAGTCGCTGGCCATATGAAACCCAATTCGTGTTGCTTTACACCTTTAGAATTTTTCAGAAATTTCAAAATGAACTTTTAGAAAACCTGAATTTTAGTTATTGGATAAACAATCAACCATCAAATGATTGTATATCTTATAAGGTTCGCGACGTGATTTCCAAATGTGAGACAACCTTCATCGTTAGTAGGCACGACCAAGATTATTTTTGCAGTAGCTTGATGTTCGAATGCTACGGCACTCTTTGCAGACATATACTCTCAGTTTTTAGGCAAGAAGGCGTACTTATTTGCCCTGAAAAATATGTGTCATCGCAACCTGCAAGAGTTATAAGTCAGATTTTATTGTTAATAGAAATGTGTCGTCGCAACCTGTTGCAAAATCTGATAGTTACGAGGAAGTATTTTCGAGATTATATCCCTTTTTGACAGATTTATCCGAGCTAGGGACCTTCGCCAATGAAATTGAAAATAGTATAATGAAGGCCTTCAAAGCGCTAGTTAAAAAAGGCGCAAAAATGAAATCTAAAGCTGCTATTTCAGAAAAGAACAACACTGATGAATCTAGTATCTCGTCAGCAATCACTGGATCATATAGCTGTGAAGTTTTAGATGATCAACGTGCTATCCTTTCTGTTCTGCCCTCTTTGCAAGCTGTCGTGAAAAATCCTTTGGTCGCTGGAGCACGCGGTCGGCCCAAAAAGAGAAAAATAGATAAGATTGGATTTCAAAATGCAAACACGAAATGCCAAAAAACGTAAAGCACCAGCTAGTGCAAAATTGCCTCTCTTTATGTCTTTTCGAACATGTAAATATACTTTTTATACTTTTCAATATACCTTTTTGGTTATTCCCCTTCTATTTTTTTTGCAGGGTTATAGTGAACATCAAGTATTTTTCAGTCTTCTTCATTAAGTAAATATTGATGCTTTTGCAACTTTCTTTTTGTATATTTTTTCATTCTAGAAATTTTAAATTCTAGCACCAGAATCAGTGTGTTTAATTCATAGAGATTAGAGATTTATGTGTTTGCACTGATGCATGTTTACAGTTGCTTCCTATACCTTTTGTTGAATTTAATACTTTTATTCTTGTATGTGTGTTGAAGACTTGAAGTTGAAATCATAACAATACACTCTTTGCAGTTGTTTGTGTGTTCATTTATGTTGAATTGATACGTGTTGTTGTTATTATCCACACTCTTTTTTGTTTGACTGACATAGTGACATTTTTTCTTTATGTTGAATTGATACGTGTTGTTTGTTTTTTGATATTTGTTTATCAACTTTATTGCTCTTTTTTTTATTAAAACATTATACCTAAACCTTATCTTAATATAAATTTTTTCAAAAATCTTAATTCATAACATTCCTTTAAATAAGCAAATTTTACATTCTTAGAGGGTCTGGACCCTAAATTTCCAACTCCCAACACGCCCGGTGCATTCCCCCCTCCCCCAAAATCATTTTCCACTCCACGCCTTTTCGCTCCCCCCCCCCCCCAAATCATTTCCACTCCACTCTTCTCCCAGATTCATCGATCTCTCAGCTCAATTGTCTCTTAAAACAATCGCCTCTCAGATCAATTCGTCTCACAGATCGTCTGAATTGAGCGATCCGGTCAAAATGTGCACAAAAAAATTAGCAAGCAATCGTATGTTCATTAATCTCATTTTTTATTCAAAATCAAAAATGATATTTTGTAGATTAGTATAGATCTATTGATTTTTCTAGTTAAATTCATAGTTAGTTCGTTAGAAAATTATTAAATCATCAGTGTTCAGTCCTAAGTTTTTAGGATTTTTTCACACGTATCATACTTTCAGTTATTTAAGTATATCTTTTGACTGTGTCAATATACCTTTTTAGATCCCCTCTTACGATATTAAAATAGTTAATTCGTTAGAAAATTAATAAATGATCAGGTTTCAGTCCTAATTTGTTAGATTTCCTATTAATGTGTTTTGTCTCACACATTTGTACTATGTGCATTTACCTTTTTAGTTACTCTCTATATTTTTATTTTTGTCTCATACTCTTTCCTTTGATTTGCAATCACAGCAAAGGAAGTACGTATTAGTGAACCATGTGACAGTCCGTCATCACAGACTTGGTCCAGGGTTCAAAGCAATCCACCTGCTGAGATGCCTCCTGGAGCTGACGAGGACTCCGATTTCCTACATGATGAAGATGTCATCCCCAAATTACGGGCGAAGAAGAAATCAAAAGGTTCGAACTTCTTTCTTCATAGATATACCATTTCTATTCTATTATTTTAAGTCACTTTTTATTAAAAAAAATATTTTTTTCGAATCATGCATAGTGAGTTCATCATCACCTTCGAAAACCGACAAATTCAGGGCTGCAAAACACAATGCCGCCAAATCTAGTCTTTTAAAATCCGGCTGTGACACAACCGGTTTTCTAAGGACTATCAAGTAATTGCTACCTAGAATGTCTCCTGCACATTACAAGGAATTGGCTAAAACACTCTTTTGTCATCTATTCTTCCTCCCTATAAAATGGTATTATCCAAACCATTTCTTCACTATATATTTAAGCATTGGAACACAAATGAAAATGCTTTCATATATAGAGGTGTTAAACTAATATTCCGCCCTGAGGATGTCTCATTGGTGCTTGCTTTACCGTTTAAAGGGATATTACCAATAGAGAAAAATTCGTCAAAGTTGGAACCGTCGCAAATTCTCTCCACTTATTTCGTTGTTGAAAAAGTTTCGAAGAAAGAATTGGAAAAACTGCTCGATAACACCGTTGACGATTCGGAGACCAGCCCTGAAACTTTTGTAAAATTGTTACTCCTTGTTGCATGGTACTTTCCCCCAATCATCTGGCAATGCCGATTTGCAGAATTATTTGTATCTCCTACCCTTTCTTGAAAACCTGGAAACGCTAAAGGATTATTCATGGGATGGAGCGATTTTTATGCAGCTCGAACCTCCATTCAATCAATCTATAAACTGAGTTAAAAATTTGCCCGATACCATCACCTATCTTAAGGGTTGTACTTTAGTTCTAACGGCAAGTTTATTTTGTGAGTTGATTTTGAAAAAATTATGCCCTAGACCAAAGTGTTGGACTAGAGATTAAATTGTGAGAAACATGTTTATTCACTTCATATATGAATGAGTGTATGGATGACTAATATATTTATATGTATTAGATCGACCATGAATGATACTTCGGGTTTACGTCATCAGAATACATGATTCTGATAGTAGAACTGTGAACCAACGAATGACATTCTAAACCGTCCCTAGTGATATATAGGATGTTTATAGAGACAAACATACTTCAAGTAAGAAGCTACCTATCCACACTAGTATATTCGCAGATTAGATGATCATGTTCTGCTGATCATGGACATAGAAATGTCAAGTCTGGAATATAGGTACGTATTAGAGAACACGTACTGGACTGACCACAGTATGAGAATATGCATGGTATATATCATTAGTCATTCTCATATGAATAGTTTGCTTGTTCCTACAACCTGAGGTCATCATGGATTCCTGTATGTAGAACTGCATACTTTAATATGATTCTATGCCATCCTTAATGGGATGATCATTAGGATAATCATTAGGTATGCACTGAATCTTGACGAGGAATGTGAGTGACGAAGATGAGATTTGTTTCTCTCGTCAAGAGGGAGATATCTCTGGGCCCCCTGATGAACTAGGACTGAAGTAAATGCATGGCCATGGTCAAAATGGATTAACATGTGTTGTTAATATTATTTTGTATTTGTTCAGTCTAATTCTCGATCAGGAAAGACATTTTGATCAAACTCAAGGATGACATACTTCCATGCCTTGTGATCAAGACATATATCGTAAAACAAAAGGAATAAGCAAACGTCTATTCAGATCAGTTTATGATCGCTGATCATTTCATTTAACATAGGTAGTCATGACATCAGTCTAGAGGTTACTCATGACTTACGATCTTAAGAAGATCGTTGCCAGTGTTAAATGGAACCTACACAGTCACACAATGAACTCCATTCATACGGGATGAAAATACCGAAAAATAGTTATACATGTGATGTATAAATTGGAGAACGAAATAATAAATTATTGGATAATTGATTGTGCAAAACAGCACTATTCCATTCTAAACGGAATAGATATGGTAATTGCGCTTCCTTGGCTGCCAAGATTTTTATACATGGAAACCCCTATTCCGTTCGGAACCGAATAGGTCTGTCTGGAATGGAATAGGCGCAGAATTAGGGTTCAAGTTATGGTAACTGCAATCATTCGTATTCCTCTCTACTATAAATAGAGAGGTAGCCCCTCTCTATTGAACACACAATTCTAAAGCCTTAGAGGTCGTCGTGATACAGAAATAGAGATGGAGTTTTGTGAGGTAATTTCGGAAAGTATTTTCGAACTCGTCTAGCCGAGTCCGGTAATTCCGTGTGTCTAAAGTTCACGTGGATACGAGTAGAGGTTCTCTAACTTGAGAACTAGTGAGCGATCATTCTTCGTCCCTAGGAGAAGTAAGGAGGTTCACGGAGTCGAGATTCAGGAAGGAGAAGGTTGCAAGTCAAAATCATTCAGACCTACACCCGTTCTCCGTCTCGCGGATCAGGAAGATCTGAGGTATAAATTTTAATAGCTAATCTCGTATTTTTATTTCCTAAATGATGATACTAGGGAGGGTTGTACCCGTAGGTTCCGCTACGCATGTAACGTACATGGCTACGGGTTCCCCAACAGTGGCATCAGAGCATTTGTTAAGAAATAATTGTCGATTATATATTTAAAATTTATAAACTTCTAGTATAATAAATTTTAGGATTTTGAAAATATTATTTCAAAACATCACGGAAATAGTTTCTGGGAATAAAATATTGGATATTATGATTTTCTAGAGTTTCGAGAAATAGTTTTTCGAAATATGTTTTGGAAATAGAATAAAATAAAATGAAACAGAATTTTCAACGAGGGTTCCGTTCAGAACTGAATAGGCTGACTTTCTGTCAGAAACTTTCAGTGCTGGTTCCGTTCAGAACGGAAGAAGATTGATTTTTGCAAGAAACCATAATTTTGTTAAACATGGAATTTGAATATATAAATATCATATGAGTCTTATATCTGTGATTGTTCTGTGCTGTAATCTTGTGTGTGAATGCTTGTAAATTTTATTTAATATCGATGATAACCAATGAATTGTCCAAAGTTGTAATTACGGCAACCTGTGAGTTGTCCAAAGTTATAAATTACTTTTTCTAGCAATATGATAGTTGTTAGGAAAGATATTATATTAAGAAAACAAGACAAAGATCTTGGCGCAATATTCAGAAGATGGCATTTGATCTTCGCACACACAACGAAGGGTTTGTTGAAGATGTCAGCTACAATCTAGAGATAGATCTAGGACTAGGAACCTCATGATCGCTCGTGAGGAATATGCTCATACCATATTTAATTTAGTTTCTGTGATTTTTATAAATCTAAAACAAAATCCTTCAGAATATTAAGTAATGAAGTGCCTCCCATGTCACTGTAACCCTCGGTACTTAGACAGTTTTCCACATGGGTCATGCCGGAGCTGGGCATGTGGGGGATTGTCTTTAGAAGGGGCACGCGGGAAGTAGTGACTAACACAGGTCATGCTTGAGCTGAGTGTGCTGGAGATTGCTTTGCCGATACTCATACGTGGCTAAACTTAACTGAGCAAGCAAGTCGGACTTGAGCTCAGGGCATAAGATGGGATAATACACAGAGTATATGATACTCATTCCATAAAAGGCAAGAGTTGCATATGATTCAATTGGAAAGTGTTCCTACCTAAATAGTTGAGCATTAAGGGTTGCGCCGGAGCGCACTTGTTGCTAAATGAAATAAGGTTCTTTACTCACTATGAAATCTCATTTAATTGAAGTTTCCGAATCAATACTACTAAAGGTGGTTGATTTGAAGAAAATAGTGGGAGTATAATATATGAACCAAAATTAGGATAACTCTAATAAACTTTACATTGCATATTAAACTTGTAGAATGAGTTCGAAATTTACGGACTTATGAGATATCCTTGAGAAGGATAAGCTCAATGGTACAAACTTCCCTGAATGGTTCAGGACTCTGAGAATTGTTCTCATGAGTGAAGGAAAGTTGTATGTCCTTGAGACACCCATCCCAAATCCACCGCTTTCGACCGCTTCCAAAGTCGATCAAGACACTTAACAGAAGTGTATTGATGATTCTGAAGAAAGTAGCCTAGATGATGTTAGCAGGAATGAAACCTAAGCTTCGGAAGCAGATAGGTTTTATGGATGCCTATGATATGATCAGGGCGCTTAAGGAAATGTTCCGAAAGCAGGCTAGTATTTAGCGCTACAAGGTCACCAAGTTATTAATCAAGAGCAAGATGGCTTAGGGCTCCTTTGTTGATACTCATGTGTTCAAGATGAGAATCCACATTGATTACTTAGAGAGACTTGGTATTCCAAGGGAATTTGTGGTTGACCTAATTCTTGGATCGCTTCTTTCGAGTTTTGATTTGTTCATTATTGAATATCAGAAGCGTTGGATGGAGATGACGATCACGGAATTGCATAAGATGCTTAAACAGGTGGAGAAGGATGTTGGGAAATCCATAGCCATGTATGTTACATGCACAACGGAACCTATGGATTCAACGGGCCCTAGGATCATCATTAAGGGAATAAGAGTACGAGATTAACTATTAAAATTTATACCTCGGATCTTCCTGGTCCGCGAGATGAAGAACGGATGTAGGCCTGAACTTTTCTGACGTGCAACCTTCTCCTTCTTGAAGATCGACTCCGCGAACCTCCTTGCTTCTCTTACGGATGAAGATCAATCGCTCACAAGTTCTCAAGTTAGAGAACCTCTACTCGTATCCACGCGAACTTCAGACAAACGAAATTACCGGACTCGGCTAGACGAGTCCGGAAATACTTTCCGAAATTAACTCAAAACTCTCTCTGTCTATTTATGTGTATGACGGCCTCTAAGGCTTGAGAATTGTGTGTCTAATAGAGAGGCACTGCCCGTCTATTTATACTAAAGAGAGAGGCGAACGATTGCTCAGTTACCATAACTAAAAACCCTAACCTGTGCCTATTCCGTTGCCAACGGAATATGTATTTTCTTAACATAATACTTGGTAGCTAAGGTTATTTCAGTTTCCATATCAATTCCGTTGGGAACGGAACTATTCCGTTGCCAACGGAATGATGCTGTTTTGTTCAATCAATCATCCAATAATTGATTATTTCGTTGATAATTTTATACATCATATGTATAACTGTTTTTAGGTATTTTCATCCCGTACGATTGGAGTTCATTGTGTGACCGTGTAGGTTCCATTTAACGCTGGCAACGATCTTCTAAAGATTGTAAGTCATGAGTAACCTCTAGACTGATGTCATGACTGCCCATGTTAAAGGAAATGATCAGCGATTATAAACCTATCTGAATAAACGTTTGCTTGTTCCTTTTGTTCTACGATATATGTCTTGATCACAAGGCACGGTAATATGTCATCCTTGAGTTTGATCAAAGTCTCTTTCCTGATCGAGAATTAGACTGAGTAAATACAAAATGATATTAACAACACATGTTAATCCATTTTGAGCATGGCCATGCATTTCTTTCAGCCCTAGTTCATCAAGGGGCCCAGAGATATCTCGCTTTTGACGAGAGGAACAAATCTCATCTTGATCACTCACATTCCTCGTCATGATTCAGTGCATACCTAATGATGACCCCAATGATCATACCATTACGGATGACGTAAGATCATATTAAAGTATGCAGTTCCACATACAGGAATCCATGGTGACCTCAGGTCGTAGGAACAAGCACACTATTCATATGAGAATCACTAATGACATATACCATGCATATTCTCATAGTGTGGTCAGTCCAGTACGAGTTCTATGACACGTACCTATATTCCAGACTTGAAATATCTATGTCCATGATCAGCAGAACATGATCATCCAGCCTGCGAGTATACTAGTGTGGATATATAACGTCTTACTTGAAGTATGCTTATCTCTATAAACATCATACATATCACTAGGGACAGTTTAAAATGTCATTCGTTGGTTCACAGTTCTACTATCAGAAACACGTATTCTGATGACGTGAATCCGAATTGTCATTCATGGTTGATATAAGATATGTAAATTTACATTCACAATCCATACACATAGATATATAAGAAACAACCTGTATTGAATAAATAATAATGTCTTAACACATAATCCATTTCCTAGCACAAATACATTTGGCCTAGGGCACTAATCCTACAGTCCCCCACTTGTACTAGGCCAACTCCAAGCATCTTATGCCCATAGACCTAACATGTCCCTCATGCTTTGCTTGCGGGAGTGGTTTAGTTAATGGATTGGCGATATTGTCGTCCGACGACACTCTACATATTTTAACATCACCCCTTAGTATGATCTCCCTGATCAGATAGAAACATCGCAGTATGTACCTGGACCTTTGGTGAGATCTCGGTTCCTTTGCTTGTGCGATCGCTCCATTGTTGTCACAATATAGATCCACTGGTTCCGAGATGCTCGGAACTACTCTTAGCTTATCCAAAAAGTTCTTTATCCAAACAGCTTCTTTAGCCACTTCTGCAGCAGCTATATACTCTGCTTCCGTTGAAGAATCTGCTACAGTACATTGCTTGGAACTCTTCCATGTGACTGCGCCTCCATTTAGGCAAAATAAATAACATGATTGCGATCTAAAGTCATCTGAGTCTGTCTGGAAGCTTGTGTTGGTGTAACCCTTTATAGCCAGCTCGCCTTCCTGACCTCCATAGTCTAAGAACAGGTCCTTAGTCCTTCTTAAGTACTTAAGGATTCTCTTAACAACTATCTAGTGACTTTCACCTGGATTAGACTGAAACCTGCTAGTTGCGCTTAATGAGTATGACATATCCGGTCTAGTATATATCATGGCATACATGATGGATCCTATAGCCGAAGCATATGGGATCTTATTCATGCGTCTTCGTTCCTCCTCATTTGTAGGACACTGTGTCTTTCTGAGAGAAACGCCATGTGATAAAGGCAAAAATCCTTTCTTGGATTCTTGCATTCTGAACCGTTTCATGACCTTGTCTATATATGTACTTTGACTCAGACCTATAAGTCTTCTAGATCTATCTCTATAGATCCTGATTCCTAGCACGTAGGAGGCTTCTCCAAGGTCTTTCATCGAGGAATTATCTCCGAACCATTTCTTGACATTTAGTAATGTTGGGATGTCATTTCCCATGAGTAATACGTCATCTACGTAAAGCACCAGGAATTCTACCATGCTCACACTGAACTTCATGTAAACACAAGGCTCTCCTTCGCTTTTGGTAAAACCAAAACTTTTGATAACTTCATCAAAACGAAGGTTCCAGCTTCGAGATGCTTGCTCCAATCCATAAATGGATTTCTGAAGCTTGCAAACCTTACCAAAATTCTTGGGATCGACAAAGCCCTCGGGTTGCATCATATGCACGTCCTCGGTTAGATTTCCATTTAGGAAAACTGTTTTGACATCCATTTGCCATATTTCATAGTCATAATATGCTACTATGGCCAATAGAATTCTGATGGATTTAAGCATAGCTATAGGTGAGAAAGTTTCGTCATAGTCAATACCATAAACCTGTTTGAAACCTTTCTCCATAAGCCTTGCTTTGTAAGTTTGTACCTTTCCATCCACGTCGGTCTTTTTCTTAAAGACCCACTTACATCCGATGGTCTTCAAGCCTTCGGATGGATCAATCAAATTCCAAACTTGATTGTCTTGCATGGATTGCATCTCGGCTCTCATGGCTTCTAACCATTTCTGAGAGTCAGGCCTCTTCATAGCCTCTTGGTAGGATGTGGGTTCATCATCTATGAATGTCACATGATCATCATTAGACACGAGAAATCCGTATCTCTCGGGCCCATGATGAATCCTACTAGATCTACACTGAGTCTGTTGTGTTTCAAGCTCACCAACTCCTTGAGAGTTTGCTTGTTCCTCCATCATAGGTTCTGCGACTATAGGTGGGTCTCGAATTTCTTCGAGTTGTACTTTGCTCCCACTGCTTCTCGTAGAGACAAACTCTCCTTCCAAGAAGGCTCCATTGCGAGCAACAAACACTTTGTTCTCCGATGGATGGTAAAAGTAATATTCTTTAGTTTCCTTAGGATATCCCACAAACAAATACTTGTCAGATTTGGGTCCGAGTTTATCGGAAAACTGACGTTTGACATAAGTCTCACATCCCTAAATTTTTAGAAAAGACAACTTGGGGCTTTTCCCCATTCACATCTCATATGGTGTCTTTTGAACCGCTTTGGATGGAATCCTGTTCAGTATGAATGCGGCAGTCTCAAGAGCCTCCCAGAAAGACGTTGAAAGATTCATTTGACTCATCATCAATCGAACCATATCCAATAAGGTTCGATTCCTCCTTTTGGACACTCCATTCCACTGAGGAGTTCCTGGAGGAGTCAGTTGTGAAAGTATTCCACATTCTCTGAGATGATCCTCAAATTCCTGACTCAGATATTCGCCTCCTCGATCAGATCGAAGTGCTTTAATCTTCTTGCCAGGTTTAGTTTGTACTTCATTCTTAAATTCTTTGAACACTTCAAAGGATTCAGACTTGTGCTTCATTAGGTAGACATAACCATATCTACTGAAGTTGTCCGTGAAAGTTATGAAGTACCGATACCCACCTCTAGCCGGCGTACTCATTGGTCCACATCAATATTTTAAATAGCGATATAGCGCTCCGTAGCGGATTGGCTTTTTTTGTAGCGGATTGCAGTAGTGGACGCTATCGCGGCGCTATGGCCTTATAGAGGACGTGCAATATAATTTATAATTTACGTAAAATTTGCAAAAATATTAATGATAAAAATATGATCATAATAAAAATTTTATATAAAAAACAAAAAAATCCAAAGATTATAATTATTAAATAAAATAATATAATTATTTATCATAAATTAGCGTACAAAATTCATTATTCATAACTAAACATATCGCATAATTATCCAAAATAAACACACAAGTATTAATTATCCAAAATAAGCAAGAAAAAAAATACAAAACTAACACTTTAAATGCTATAGTGGCCGCTATTTGAACGCTATTTGACCGCTATAGCGGCGCTATAACGCTTGTAGCACTCAAAACGCTATTTTAGCTATATTTTCATTGCGTATTGCGTTTTATGGTCGAAACCCGCAATTGCGCGCAATTGTGGCGCTATAGCGCCGCTATTTAAAACACTGGTCCACATACATCATTATATATGAGTCCTAATAAGTCATTGACCCTTTCACCAACTTTTGTGAAGGGATTCTTAGTCATCTTTCCAAGTAGACAAGACTCGTACGTCTCAAATGATTCAAAATCAAGTAAGTCTAAAAGTCCATGAGAATGGAGTTTAGAAATGCGTTTTTCATTTATATGGCCTAAGCGACAGTGCCAGAGGTATGTCGGATTTGAGTCATTCGGTTTAAATCGTTTAGTATTAATGTTATAGATGGACTTGTAATTCTCTTTCTTAAGATCTAGCACATAAAGACCTCTTTCTAATAAAATATTTCAATAGAAAAGATTATCCTTTAAGATAGAACAATTATTATTCTCAATAATAAATTTATAACCATCCAAAGCTAGACTAGAAATAGAAATAATATATCTGCTCATAGCAGGTACAAAATAACAATTATTAAGTACTAATACAAGTCCACTGGGCAAAGTCAATAAATAAGTTCCTACAGCTAATGCAACAACTCTTGCTCCAGTAGTCTGAGTAGCCGTGTGTCAGCATTTTATCAGAGGAGTTGCCGGAAGAGAGAAGGCTTTGTTGACGCCAAGAGAATAAGTCGCATCCATGGATTTTGGAGGTTCGACTGTCGGATTGAAGAAACTGAGCGGCAGCAATTGCATCTAATGGAAGACCTGCATAGAGTCCTACCTGCAAGAAAAAGACATATGTGAGGTGGTGGACGGATATGAGATGACTCCGCCAGAGGTCGCTACAATAAATGCGACAATATCCGGAACTGTCGGTGACTCGAAACTAACCCAGGAGAATAAGGCTTCGTCCACGGAGAATGAGGGTCTGCGAAAATAGTGTATCTAGGCCGGAAAGGCGATGTACGTACTCTGGAACTCAGTTGAAGAAGAGCTGCTTGAGTACATTCGAGAA
This sequence comes from Juncus effusus, assembly GCA_027726005.1. Lineage (NCBI taxonomy): Eukaryota > Viridiplantae > Streptophyta > Magnoliopsida > Poales > Juncaceae > Juncus > Juncus effusus. The sequence goes on along the minus strand of CM050903.1, from coordinate 2,424,078 downwards.
GTGGTCACCCCGAAAGCCGCTTGGGACAACCTCGCGACGCTGTTCTCCAAGAAGAATAACGTCCGCCTCCAACGGCAAACCAATAATAGAGGGTCGCAAAATGGAGTTGATCTATGTAATCTCAGCACAATCAGCCTACATAGACAAAACTCGAAGGAATGATATGACGGATCTCTGGCATGCATGATTGGGGCACGTGAGCTATCACAAGCTAAAGATGATGGTCGAGAGATCGATGGCCAAAGGTATTCCTAGAGTGGAGGTGCAGACTGACAAAGTATGTGCCAGTTGCTAATTCGGTAAAACTTATCAGCTTCCCTACCAACAATCCAAGTACAGAGCTAAAGAACATTTGGAACTGGTACACTCGGATGTCTTCGGTCCGATTAAGCAAGTTTCAATAAGTGGATCGAAGTATATGATGGCCTTCATCGATGACTTCTCGCGGTACGAGAGGGTGTTCTTCATGAAAGAAAAATTGGAGGCGTTATCCAAGTTCAAAGAGTTCAAGGAGAAGGTGGAAAGCAAACTCGAAAAGAAAGTACGTTGTATCCATACAGATAATGGAATATAGTATGTGTCTAGAGAATTCGACGCCTATCTAAAGTAGCATAAGATCCGAAGGCAATTAACTATAGGAATTATGCTCTGGGCCAAAGGGTTAGACTAGAGATTAGATTATGTGAAACACGTTTATTCAATTCATATATGAATGAGTGTATGAGTGACTAATATATTTACATATATTAGATCGAGCATGAATGACACTTCGGGTTCACGTAATCAGAATACGTGATTCTGATAGTAGAACTGTGAACCAACGAATGACATTCTAAACCGTCCCTACTGATATGTAGGATGTTTATAGAGATAAACATACTTCAAGTAAGAAGCTACATATCCACACTAGTATATTCGCAGACTGGATGATCATGTTCTGCTGATCATGGACATAGGGATGTCAAGTCTGGAATATAGGTGCGTGTTAAAGAACACGTACTGAATTGACCAAACTATGAGAATATGCATGGATGGTATATGTCATTAGTGATTCTCATATGAATAGTGTGCTTGTTCCTACGACCTAAGGTCACCATGGATTTCTGTATGAGGAACTGCTTACTTTAATATGATCTTACGTCATTCGTAACGGGATGATCATTAGGGCCAATAATTAGGTATGCACTGAATCATGACGAGGATTGTGAGTGACCAAGATGTGATTTGTTCCTCTCGTTAACAGGGAGATATGTATGGGCCCCCTGATGAACGAGGACTGAAGGAAATGCATGGCCATACTCAAAATGGATTAACACGTGTTGTTAATATCATTTTGTATTTGTTCAGTCTAATTCTCGATCAAGAAAGAGACTTTGGCCAAACTCAAGGATGACATACTTCCATGCCTTGTGATCAAGACATATATCATAGAACAAAAGGAATAATCAAATGTCTATTCAGATAGGTTTATGATCGCTGATCATTTCATTTAACATGGATAGTCATGACACCAGTCTAGAGGTTACTCATGACTTATGATCTTTGGAAGATTGTTGCCAGCGTTAAATGGAACCTACGTCTAGTTGGAAAGGAAATTCTCTTAAATGGTTATACATATGATGTATAAATAGGTGAAGGAAATAATCGATCATTGAATGATTGATATGAATGATTGTGCAAAAATCAGCATAGTTCCGTTGGCAACATAAGAGGTCTGTTGGCAATGGAAGTTCCGTTGGCAACAGAACTTAGCCAATTCCTCGGCAGCCAAAGTTTTTGATTAGGAAACCCTATTCCGTTGGGAACGGAATAGGTCCGTTGGGAACGGAATAAGCGCTGGAATTAGGGTTTTAGTTTTGGCAACTGAGCAATCCTTCGCATCCCTCTCTATTATAAATAGAGGGGAAGTCCCCCTCTATTAGATAGACATTACAGAGCCTACAGGCTGCCGTAATATAGAGAGAAAGAGAGAGAGCCTCCTAAGAGTATTTCCGGATTCGTCTAGCCGAGTCCGGTTATTCTGATGATTCGAAGTTCGACGTGGATACGAGTAGAGATCTTCTGCTTTGAAAACTAGTGAGTGGTCAGTTTCTTTTCCCTAGGAGAAATAAGGAGTTCGTTCGATTCGACCGTTAGGAGCACGAAGGAGAAGGAAGCAAGACGGAAGTTCATTCAGACCTACATCCGTTTCTCTCTCCCGGATCAGGAAGATCCAAGGTATAAATTTTAATAGCGTAATCTTGTACTTTTATTCCCTTAACGATGATCCTACGGAGGGTTGAACCCGTAGGTTCCGCTGCGCATGTAACGTACATGGCTACGGGTTCCCTAACATTAACATGCCCCAATACCCCCATAATAGAATGGAGTAGCCGAAAATAAGAACCGACACATTACGGAGATTTGCCAGAGCATGTTGCATGCCAAAAGCGTGCCAGCAAGGTTTTGGGCCGAGTGTATGAAGACAACAACACATATCATCAACCGATTTCCACAAGAGAGGATGGGTTATGTTTCACCATTCCAGAAACTCTGGAAACTTAAACTCCAAGTTAGCCACTTCAAGGTGATCGGGTGTGTGTGCTACACGTTCGTGCCTGATCATCTTCAGACCAAATTTGACAAAAAGGTGATTTGATGTATCTTTGTCGGATACGATGATGCACGAAAATGATGAAGATGTTGTGATCCAATAATAGGGCATATCCATACCTCAAGAAATGTGATTTTCGATGACGCCACATCGTGATGGCTGACTGAAGGTATAATCCAACCAAACTTGGAGGATCGCGAGGCACAATTTGAGGAAAGAACCAGCGGCCAAGCCCAAGAGTCTATGGAAGACCGGAGTACTTGAAGGAGATGAAAGAATGAATCCGGATGCACCAGAGAAGGCAGAAGAAATTCCTCAACTGCTACGAAGGTCATCAAGACCAAGGTGTCCAAACCCTCAGTATGCAAATGCCGCAATCGCCGAGAAGAACTTAGTTGAGAAGGCAACAAGTTACAAAGAAGTAGCCCCAAGCGGCAAGTAGAGAAAGATGATAAAATTGGAGAAGGTGGCTCAAAGGCGAAATCAGACTCGGGAGTTCGCGCCGACACCAGACAGAGTAAAAGATACAGTGTCACGCAAATGGGCAAACAAGGTCAAGGATAGAGAGGAAGGACCAGTTAGAAGATATAAGACTCGGTTCGTTACACAAAGGCCTTGACGCAAGAAAGTTCAATAGATCTGCGCTCAACTCAAAGTGCTCAGCAGGTCAGCGATATAGAGAAGTTAATGTTGAGGGGGAGTGTTAAATTAACAACACTAACTTGGCCCAATCCAAAATAAAGAAATTTCTAGAGTCATATTTTAAATACCTTTTCTCTATATCTTTCTATGAAGATATCTAGGCTAGAGAATATGCTTGGTTGTTTCTAGAATAACCTATAAAAATATCTTGTCTCTAGAGTTCTCTATGCTACTATTATAAATAGGGGTTCCTCCCATCATTTTGCATCAAGCCACCAAGTCTCCTCAAGACATCAGGCCACAAATCAAATCCTCTCTCAAATAAAGAATGTGAATGAGAGCTGTAATTGTCTAGTTAGAGGTTTAATAATATAAAAGTAGATGTTGTAATCTTGGAGGTTTAGTAATTGAGTAGTAGATGTGTATTGTAATATTATTGAGCGAATAATAAAGAAGTTTTATTTAAATCTCGTCTCTCTACTCTACATGCACAATGGCAAGATCTACCTTGTTGCGCCTAAAGCTTGCTAGATCAAGCAGTAAGGCACTCCATTAATTTTATAAGAGACCCAAGTTCAAGTCATGACAAACGCAATTAACTCAATATTTAGGAAGTCTAACAACGAAAGGTTGTCTGACAAAAGAAAGATCCATCTTGTTGGAGTGATTATATGATTCTTTACTGTAGAAAATGACCTCTTTCGTAACAGCATCGCCGTTGAGTTCGATAGAATGTAAAAATAAAATACGGTGAAAATAAAAGTGAATGAGGTTTAAATAAGTTTATTTTCACACAGTACTCGATGCTCTAATAAAATTATTATTAATTGTCATTATACATCTCAAATTGTTCTTTATATGTGCAAAAAAATTCGATAAGTAGTGCCTAAATTGTTTTCTCTATAAATCTCCATCTTTCAAAAAATCAATAACTAAGAACCATAATTACATATATTATTCAGTAAAAAATCTTTATGGCCGAGATCCCCCAGTCCTTGTAATCCTTGGTTAGGCACCACACCCTTCTTTCGATAGATTATGGTTTGAAAGTCAGCAAAACTGATTTTTTTGAAAATAGATGAGACATATAAGCTCATCCTATAAAAAATAAAAAATAACTAATTTTAGTTAATCCAATTAAAATTTCTAATCGCTATTTTGCAAACATGCAAGAAAAATATTAATTGCGAAGATGCAATTAACTGCTAAGAGATGTTATAGTGAGCTTCCTTAGTAAAAACAAATTACTATGTTCAACGTTGTCCCTAATTATTTGGATTTTCTTCCTAGGTTTTTGCATAGAGTACAAATCGTCAATATGAAGATGTTTGTTTGGACTGTTCGAAAAAGGCATGCATCGTTTCGACTTTTTTTGTTTAATTTAATGCATAACCCACAGTGGATATTTTCAACTTAGAATTTAAATCTCATTTTATACTAATCTCATGTTTCCCATGTATAAATACTTCCACACTTATTTCCCATGCCCCAAGGATACTTCAAAAATTTAGCCGTATCGTATTAGATACCGATACCAGTATAAGATACTCAGGCCCGGCCCTACCCCAAAACCCACAAGACGGGTCCAGGGCCACAAATTATGAAGGGCCCCCATGTATCTTATAATATTATAGTAATAGTATTAGTTCAAGAGGTAAAATTTTAAGTAAAATGCTCATTTTTCTTGCCTTCTTGGCTGCCCGTGAAGATACAAAGTTAAAAATGCCCCTTTAAAATAAAGATAAAATGAAACCACCAAACAAAAGGACATCTCTCTTCTGCTCTTGATTTTATTTCATTTCTGGGCCCATACATTTTTATTTTTTCTTTGTTTTAGTTTTTTAAAGCAAAACAATAATCAATAGTTTCACTCTTCCGTCAATAGTTTAGTCAAAAAAATAATCAATACTTTGTATGTTCTAATTGTTTCTCATATCAATCAATAGTTTCACTTTTTTATTTTGGGCCTCGGGTCCCTAAAGTATTAGGGCCGGGCCTAAAGATACTAGAATACTATATCGGACATGCAACATAATGTATCATAATATTTTATTTCAAAATAATAACGGATATTTTAGGGATACTTCCCGTGTCCGCATTGATATGTCTAACGTAAGAACATATATTCTTAAAACATATGATATAATATAAAAAATATAAAATGAATAAAATATGATTAAGATATCTAATTATATAAGACAAACAAATATTTTGCATTATAATATTTCTCTAATAATAAAGTTTTAGTGTCTCCTACATCAAATTCTAATATCTAAACATGTATAAAATAATTATGTATATAAAATATAATTAATAAAATAATATATAAAATTATCATATTGTAAGGTTGTTTGATTTGAAAAGTTTTGAGAGAAAGACACATATCCTTCATATTAGCACTTATTATGTGTTTGATTTGAGAGACTCGAGGAATTATGAGTTCTCGCTCCTGTGTTTTATCCCCTATCTGATGTAAGATTCGAGACATCGCCTCTCTCCAAGCCAAGCTGATCGCCACTCTTTTGCGTAGCTCCGCCGTGCTCCAGCTGCGTACAAATCAACGAAGCTCCCCTCAAATCAGCGAGGTTCTCTCTCTCTCCCTCCCCCCGTCTCTCCTGATTATGCTTATTCTAAGCTAGGGTTTGGTTCTTATTTTTTGTTTGTAATATTTATTTGTATGAAAAGTTCATTGATTTTGTTCTCTCTTTCTCGCCTGATTTCATGTCTCTGAACCACCAATTTCCATCCATTTCTACTCCACTGCACAATTTTTTATTCAAGACAATTGAAAAAAGCTAGGGTTTTGTTCTTTTTGATTGAGAATTGGGGGTTTCTACCTACTGTACCAACCTTTGAAATTGATAGTCTGAATTCCATTCTTCGATTATTGTTTAATTTCACTCCTTACTTTGTTTGTACTAAATTGTTTAAAGGTTAATTCTCTTTTGTATGGCATTTGTTTGGAGCATATGCTCAAAGGAGGAGCTAGCTACGGAATCTTCAAGATTTGCAAAGTTAGCTTAAGTTAGACCAACAGTTATATTAGGTATTATTTATTCTTGGGTATTTAGTTTTCTTTGTCTTGGATATAATATAGTGATGTGGTATGGTAATATTAATAGATATATAATGAAGCTTGAGAATTTCCAATTTTGCATGGGCCTAGGTGCTAACAAGCCAATGTTGCTTTGTCGCGTATGGACTCCTTTCAGAGAGCAATTCAGGCCAAGGTTTAATTTTGGTGTTTGAAGATATTGGTAATTAAAAAAATTTCTAATTTGGCTCAAGTCAATAAATTGTCTTTTGTTTAAGGTTTTGGTTTAATTTTGAAATTGATTGTTTC
>CM050903.1:2382500-2412500 GCA_027726005.1 Juncus effusus | reverse complement strand
AATAATATGTTATGAAAAATAAAATTAGAATCAAAATATAGGATAATAAAAAATTATTTTTGCATAATATAATACCAGAAAATAAAAACCAATGCATCGTAAAATCATACAAAATATCGTCAAAATATATCGTGAAATATTATATTCAAAAATATTGTTATTGATTTATTTTTATTTTTAAATGAACATAATAAAATATGAAAAATAATATATGTGAGGGCATTTTGGTCTTTTAAAAATTTAATTGGATGGAGAATGTTAAAGTTTCACCCCATAGGGGGTTAAAAAAAATTCAACCAACTTTATAGGGGGTTTTTGAAGAATTTGAAAAAATAAGGAGTTTTTGATAAATACCATAAAAGTAAGGGGGTTTTTGAAGAATTTTCCAATATAAATTTGTTGGCGTTTTCTCTTTATTCTGAATTCCATATTGTTATGGTTCCAATTAGAGGTGTACAACAAATTTAAAAACCCGACCAACCCGACCGACCCAACCTGACCCAACCCGTTTTTTACGGGTTTTATGACTACTGGGTTGGGTTTGGGTTTAATTTTAAAAAAAACCGGAGTTGTGGGTTGGTTTTCGGGTTGGAAACTGAAAACCCGTGTTAACCCGACCCGACCGTAACTCATATAAGTAATGATTTTCTTAATAAATTTTCAATATACAATTGCCCAAATGCCAACTCTGTTATTCCACGTTAGAAACAAATTTTATCATGTATGGAAAATGTTAAAATATATTTATTTCATTTCCTTTTGTACCTCCATAATATTTCATTTTCTTTTGTACCTCCATAATTTTCAAATATTTAAGCGCAAGAAGAAGAAAAGTTCTCTGTAGATATCAAATCCAATATTAAAGGTATATAAATTCTCGGTTATGATCATTACTTGATTCATTTGTTGTAGTTTTATATTTTTTTCAAAGGAATTACTTTTTGTTTTGAACTTTCTGATGGAGGTAGAAACTAAATTGATGATTATCACCAAATATTACTATTAGAGAAGCTACAAAACTTGAATCTGATATAACATAATAAAATACCTAAGTTTTTCTACAGGTTTCATTATTTTTAATTCTGAGTTTTAATATTTAAATTGTTAGGTGGATGAAGCAAATGAACAACAGCTGAATCAAAGCGACAAACAAGTTACTCAACCAGAGAAATCTAATTGTGCTAAATCCTCTCAGCAAAGCGAAAAACAAGTTACTCAAGTCGAGAAGTCTAAATGTGCTAATCTTCTCGTCCAAAGAAGATTCAGAAATGTAATCCTGTCAAGAGAAATCATCAAAATTCGGGTCTCAAATCTGAAATTTGGGGTTATTTCACCTTAAATGAAGATGAGACGAACCGCAGAGCAACTTGCGTCTATTGTGGAGGGTCATATATATTAGTGTGCAAATATAGAATCTAATAATCAACATATCTTCTTTATTCTATGTACAAGTATCAAATTGTGTAATATATTCATATTAATAACATTTGTATTCACTGGTGACTTATTGGCTATTGCTTTTCTTATTTTCAGGTACCATTAGACCTGCTGGTTATGCTTGAGACTTTGAAACAATAATAAAGAGTTTATGATATTAGTACTTTATTATAAACTTATGACCTATTTTAGATTTTGTTAGGGTTTATGTTTTTTTTTTCTGAAATGTGTTGTAGTTCATGATAGAAATTTGAAGGTATTTTTATTTAAAATTGTCACCGGATATTTTTTTTATTATAAATGCTTAGTTTTTTTAATATGATTTAGTCTATGCAGTTATTTATATGTTCAATATCATTTAGTCCATCTTATGTTACATAACGTTCATCTAATCAAAAGCTCAAAACCCGGCCAACCCGACCAACCCGACTGAGAAAAATATTGTCGTATTGGGTGGGTTTTTGAAGTATTATGGGTTGGGTTGGGTTGAAAATACTAAACCCGTTATAATTGGGTTGGGTTATAATTTTAACCGAAACCCGCCCAACCCGACCCGTGTACACCCCTAGTTCCAATTTAACTTTCTTTTCTTGCTAAAATATATAAATATGGGATATAAGAGAACATGTAAAAAAAATGTTACGCTCATCAATCCTATCTTATTTCAGCTTTTTTTGAGCATATTATATCTTCAATTTCAACTAAAATCTTTGAAATAAGTTATCTTGCATTTTTATTCTTCGTGATCTCTTTCATACAAGCCTGATTTTACTTAATTTTATTCCTAATATGATATGTCAATAGATAGTGACATAATAAAACCAAAGAGAATAAAAAATGGATGGTATTTTAATCTTAGAAATCTTCTTGCAAATATAAATTGAGATCATAAATTAATTATCCAAATTATTTAATGGGTTATTATTTTTTGTTTTTTATGATATTACCATTAATGTTATTTTTGTTGACTAATTAAGGCCTATAGGGGGGTAAATAGGCTTAACACGTGCGGAAGTATAGTTTAAAAATTCTTTTACAATTTAATTGATTTACTTTTAATATGATGGATGTGATAATTCAAAGTAGTAAAAACAATTAAAAGTAAATAGAGCAAGAGATAAAGATTATCAATACCAAACACCCGAACATGTTGACAAAGTTCAATCGAGAAGTAGCGTAAGGTTTAACTTCTCTTTTACTCGCTATCGGGCCTTACCGAGTTCACGAGTGGTCTAATCTCCAGGACTTGCCTTGCGGCTCCGATTTCACTAATCCAAATAGCGTTTGATTACAACCCGTAGCGAATCGGAGAATCAATAACTTACAACGATTTCTTTCAATCAACGACAACAGTCAAGATTTGCAATCTTGCTCACGACAAATTCCTCTCTTGGCTCACAAGATTTTGAGTAAATTAATCAAACACAAAGAGAGAGATAGAATATCGCTTTTTAACTTATCAAAGTGAGAGAGAATGGATACTCAAAGTGAATCTATTGGTTTCCTTATAAAGAATGACAGATTCACGCCTATTCCGTTCAAAACGGAGTTATTCCGTTCAGAACGGAATGATTTCAAGTTCAAACGGCTAAAAAATCTCATATTCCGTTCCGAACGGAATGATGTCGTTCGGAACGAAATGAATTCATTTTGCCAACGAAATTTACAGTGGGATTCCATTCTGAACGGAACAGAATAAATCCGTTCAGAACGGAATGAGTCTGTTCTGTATGTTTAGCAATATTATTTCTCTCAATTTAGTATTTAAATAATATCACTTAAAAAGAATTTAACCTAATTAAATTAAAGACTTTAAGACGAGCTCCAACACTTGATTAGGTTGAGAGGTAAGTCGCCTTCTTGTCTTTTCGAGAGCTAAGATGTCATGTCTGATTTCTTGACATGAATTCCTTTAGCTTTGAAAATCAATCTCAAGAATATATTAGTAGCTCGGAATAGGTTTAAATATCATCAAACTGAGAACAACAAACTCCCCATTTTGATGATTTTCAAAACCTATTCCGAGAGAGTAACAAGTTTTATTTCTTCACCCCCTTTTTGAAAAACATTCAAAAGGAACACAAGACGGGAAAAACGGAAAAACTCCCCCTAAGCATGTGCTCCCCTTGATATTTATATCCCATTTAATAAATATCAAAACCACAAGACACATAAGTGAAATAATTTACCAAAATATTTTTAGCGACAATGTCATAATACATAAATAAAACACGTAAGGTCGTCATGCAAAATAAAATACCATAGTCTTAATACGTCTTAGAATGAAATAAATTTTAAAGTCTTGATTAAAAAGAAAGAAGAGCAAAAACACATAAGTTTTAAGTTTAGGGTCCGAAGAAATCGTAATCGGTCGGATCCGGGTTTGCCAATGAAGATCCCGGATTGTTACGGCGAAAGACGGCGTCTTGTAGCCCATAGATAGAGGTTTGCATATCATATATTTGATTTTGCAAGTGTTGGTTTTGTGTGAAAATGGTTTGAAAGTTTTGGGTAGATTGGCGAAAGAAGAGTCCCCGCTTGTTCGAACGTGCCGCCTTGATAATCTAAGCGGATCGCCTCGTCATTGTTGACGGGTTCTTGCTCGGGCGCGGCATCGGCCGCGGGGTTGGGGGCGGGATCGGCCACGGGTTCGGAGTCTGGACCCGCCGGAGCTGGAGGTACAACCGAAGGTGGTGCCGGACGGTGCGACCTTAAGGTTTTCTCGGGGCTTTTATGAGTGAGATTTTTGGTTTTGCAATCTTCCGGCCATACGGGTTTACCGTTTTCTTCCAAGGAGGGAAAGAGATGAAAAATTGTGTTATTGTCTCGTACCCACCTTCCACAATAGTTGTATACCAATCCAAAATTTTTATAATATTTTTCCGGATTAAGAAAATCATGGTTTGGGATTTGGACGGAATCCAGAATTATTGAGGGAATCTCTATATTTAAACGATCGCAAATCCAAGTCAAAATATGTCCATATGGTAAATTTTCGATCCTTAATTGATATTTCATATGATGATACATTAAGAATGGGATAATAAACTTTTTGGTTTTATACCACAGGTGACGAAGAAGATACGCGGGTCGCCTCTCATAATTTGTTTTGAGTTTTGCAACCGGTGCGAGAATGTTATTGCACAAATGAAAAATGAATCTTTGGATGGGTTCGTAATCCGTCACGTGATTGTAGGGATATCGCCGAGTAAGTAGATCGAGAATTTGGCGTCCCAAAGATTAATTTCACGACGGCAAAGATAGAACGATTCGAGACTTGGATCGTCTTCAAAACCGAACCATTATCGTAAAGTTGCCGGAGAAATTGTGATTTCATTTCCAAAAAGCCAAGAGCGAATGGTGTAGGTTTGATCGTTATAGGTAGCATTTGCATAGAATAGACGCGTAAGGAACAGAAACGCCGGGTCCCAGACGGTTAAAAGAGAGGTAAAATTCCCAAATTGTGCATAAGGGTAAACCTCGTCGAAAATTTTCTGTTTCTCGGGTCGAAGTGCATGGAAACATTCGCATGCATTCTTTCCAATCATGGTTTCGTGAAAGATACGTGAAATTTGGGTTCTTTGAAAAGGAAATGGTTGTTACGGTCGTCGTAATTGAACCGTGGACCTTTTCGTACGGACTTCTTAGAGGCGACCTTTTTGACATTTGTTTTTGGTGGCATGATTGTTTAACCGGTACTCAATTTGAGAGAAATTCAAAAAGGATAATAGACTAGAATTATACTAAATCCGGCATTGATCCACGTAGATGACATTGCCGGAAGGTCGAAAGACCAAAGAATCGGAAGAAGAAAGTCGCAAATACGTCCTTACACCAAAGCCTCGGATCCACACGATAGAAGGTTGATTTGGGATTTTTGAGAGTTGATTTGGGGGTTATTTGGCGTTTGGAGTTTATTGGCGGTGATTTGGAGGCCAAAAGGTGTTGGCTTGGTGGAGATTTGAGTGAAATTGAGGGTTAGGGTTTGAGGTTTTGAGAGAAGAGGGTTCATTTGGATTAAAAATGGTGAAAGTCGGTTTGAGAGAGAAGGAGAAAAAGGTGTCGGTTTGAAAATAGACGAAAACTGCGATATTCCGTTCGGAACGGAATCCCCCTGACTTTGGAGCAGCGTTGTAAGGTCTACTCCGTTCTGAACGGAATATTTCCGTTCTGAACGGAATAAGCAGTATTTTGAGGGTTTTGGTTTAAAAAGTTATATTTTTGCTCAAACTTTTGTTAAAAAAAATTATTTAATAAAAGTTTTTAATGTAGTATATATAGAATTTTATCCTTGATAGAATTCAAATAAAAGAAAGTTTGAAGATCAAGGAGAATCAATAAAATTTTGCCCAAAGAGTTTGATAACAAAAATGAGAATTTAATATTTTAATTCAAGCATACCAAGTTTTATTCTCAAATTCGAGAATGGAGCATATGCTAGTGGTTTTGTGAAGATGTTGGCAATTTGATCGGTTGTGCCAACTTGAAGAATTTCCACGTCCTCTTTGTCGACGTGATCGCCAATAAAATGATGACGGATCTCAATGTGGTTTGTCTTGGAGTGTTGGACACGATTTTTCGCGATGCAAATAGCACTTGTATTATCGCACAGAATGAAAATCTTCTAAAATTCGAGCCCGTAGTCTCCTAATGTCTGGTTGAGCCATAAAACTTGTGCACAACAACTTCCCGCCGTGACGTATTCTGCTTCTGTCGTTGAGAGCGCGACGGAGTTTTGTTTTCGGCTCGACGAAGAGACTAGATTCCCACCGAAGAATTGGCACGTGCCAGTTGTACTTTTTCGACCAACTCGAGATCCTGCAAAGTCAGCATATGTATACCCTAATGATGATAGACTACTATCACAACCGTACCACAATCCTAAATTGGTTGTCCCTTTGAGATATTTAAAGATTCGTTTAATCGCATTTAGATGTGATATTTTAGGGTTTGCTTGAAAGCGGGCACATACACACACGACAAACATAATATCGGGTCGACTAGCCGTTAAATATAATAAACTCCCTATTATACCTCGATATTGAGTAATACTACTGATTGACCGGATTCATCGGTGTCAAGTTTGATATCCTTCATCATTGGAGTGTCGCTTGTCTTTTGATCTATTCCGAAACGTTTGAGCAATTCTCGCGTGTATTTAGCTTGATTTATGAATATGCCGTTTTGGGTTTGCTTGATTTGAAGCCCGAGGAAGAAGTTGAGCTCTCCCATCATACTCATCTCAAATTCACTATGCATCAAAACAGAAAATTTCTCGGCAAGTGCCAAATCACTAGATCCAAAAATAATATCATCAACATAAATTTGAGCTAATAAAATAGCATCAGCCTTTTTCTTTGTGAAGAGAGTGGTGTCGCTTTTTCCTTGTTCAAAGTCGTGAGATGCGAGGAATGTGGAAAGTCGTCCATACCAAGCTCGTGGAGCTTGCTTTAACCCGTATAACGCCTTCGTGAGTCGATATATGTGATCCGGAAAGTTTGGATCCTTGAAGCCGGGAGGTTGCTCAACATAAACTTCTTCTTCTAGGAATCCATTTAGGAAAACACTCTTGACATCCATTTGAAAGAGTGTGAACCCTTTAATTGATGCATATGCCAAGAGTAACCTAATGGACTCCAAACGAGCGACCGGAGCAAACGTTTCTTTAAAGTCGACGCCTTCTTGTTGCTTGAATCCTTGAGCAACAAGTCGCGCTTTGTTCCTTACCACGGTGCCATGTTCGTCGAGCTTGTTTCGGAATACCCATTTGGTACCGATAATGGATCGGTTGTCGGGTCGAGGTTCAAGGTTCCAACCTTTATTTCGCTCGAATTGGGCAAGTTCATCTTGCATGGCGATGATCCAATCGGCGTCATCATCTGCATCTTTGAAGGATTTAAGTTCGATTTATGAGAGGAAAGCGCAATATGCGACTAGGTTTCTTGTTCCGGATCGGGTTCGAATACCTTCTCTCGGGTCCCCCAACACATTTGTAAGTGGATGTGCGGAGGCGTCTCGTAATACTTCCGGTATTTGATAAACCGGTTCCGGTTCGGGGTATTCGATTTGAGAGTTGTCAACTTGAATTGGATCTTGAGGTTGTTGAGTCGAGTTGTCACCATCATGATTCTCCACAGAAGTATTGTTGTCGATTTCTTCATGAGTAGGGTTGATAACGTTTGGATTTATGGTGTTTTATTGTTCATTTTCCTCTACGTCATCATTGTTGTTTGAATCTATAATAGGAATATCTTTCTCGGCCCCTTTGTTAGTTTCATCAAAATGTACATGCACGGATTCAACAATGACCCGTGAAAATTTAATATAAGCCCGATACGCTTTACTTGAATTTGAATAACCAACAAAAACACCCTCATTTGATTTTGAATCAAGTTTGTCTCGTTTATCTGACTCATTTAGAATGAAACATTTACACCCAAATATTTTCATATACGATATATTTGCTTTACGACCGTACCATAAATCATACGGGGTCTTATTTAGGATAGATCTTAGGCTTACCCTATTAACAACATGACATGCGGTATTGACCGCCTTGGACCAAAGAAATTTGGGAGAGGGATGCTCATTTAGCATGGTACGGGCAAGCTCAATTAACGTGCGATTTTTATATTCTACGACCGTTGTGGAGTACGTGGAGCGGAAAATTCACACTTGTAACCCCTTTTTGAGCAAAAATCATCAAATTTTGTATTCTTAAACTCACCACTATTATCGCTACGAATCGTAATGATAGTGGTGCCTCGTTCATTTTCAACAATAGAACAAAATTTGATAAATATCAATCAAGTAATAAACCCAAGTAAAGCGAGAATAGTCATCAACAATAACAAAATAATATCTTTTACCGGCGAAACTAGATATGCTCATAGACCTGCAAAGGTCAAGATGAAGTAGCTCAAAGGGTCGCTTGGTGGACACTACAATTTTGGACTTTAAACTCGATGACTTTGTGTGCTTACCACGCTCACAAGCATCGCATAATCCTTCTAGTTTAAGTTTATGTGATGGTAAATCCCTTATTAATTATTTTCTTGATACATGGCATAGTCTCCTATGCCATAAATATGAGCTCGATTCCGAAACCGTCAAGCAATGAGTTCCAGGCATAAAAGAGTGGAAATCAAGAAAGTATAAATTTTCCCGTCTTTTTCCCATACAGACGGTGATATTATCCGAAGTTCGAGTTATATGACAATTCATTCTATCGAATTTTACATAATATCCCGCATCACATAATTGACTTATACTAATTAAATTATGTTTAAGCCCTACTACATAATAAATATTTTCCAAAGTCCAAATATTTGTACTAATGGTACGAAGCCAATTATCTTACCCTTTTGGTTTCCGCCACAAGTGACATCACCTCCATCAAAAGATTTCAAGGTCTTGAATTTGCTTTTGTCCCAAGTCATATGGTGAGAACAACCACTATCAAAGCACCAAAGATCGGTTTTACTTGAGGAACTTAGACACATCTACAAGAAGAACATATTAGTCAAAATAAATGAATCATTTAACTAATATGTTTTCTTGCTCATACCTCCCCCTCAAAATATGGCCTAAATTTAAGAGACGGAGGGGGAACTTACCGAAGCGTTTAGGTAGATTTCGGCACCTCCAAGTTGGAGGTAGAGCAACTTGCAATGTTTCTATCTTTTCGTAACCACATAAAATTCGATGAACTCGTTGGTTTACGTAACGGACACTCAAGTGAGATGTGACATACTTGACAATAATAATTGCAAAACGAACATGTGAGACTTGGAGTCTCTTCACTACCTTTAATGAAATTATTATTGTAATGATGTTGAAATTCGGCTTTCCGTTGTTTAGGATCGACTGACTCGGCACAAAATATTTTTGGTTTTAAAGAAACATTTGTTTTTATAAAATTATTATGAACGTTGTTAGATTTTCTAGAATCATTAGAAAAGTTTTTACCATTCATGAAATGTTTGTGAGCTCGATTTTGCGATTCATTTAATTGAATCATCCCTGGGACAGTTGTTTTTGAAATTTCATAAAAATAACCGTTTGGGTCTTGTTTAAAGAGCTTTTCATTTTTGACAAAATGGTTATGTTCATAAATTTTTTGAAAATTATTAAAGTAATTAAATCTATTATTATTGTTTTTAAAAATTTTAAAAGATTGATGTTTAAAATATTTATCCTTAGAATAGTCTTTGTAAATAAAAGCATGTCCCCGATTATTCTTATGTTGATGGAGCTCCCTTTTCGATATTTGGTCTTTGGGTCTTGAAGAAGCGGGTTTGGATCCGTATTCCTTCTTGAACCCTAAACCGGTTTTATCATTTGGTTTTTGTCCAACAAATAATTTTTCAAAATCAAATCTACTTGTGACATTTCTGGCACAAGCGGATTTGAGAGATTTGTTTTCATTTATCAAACTAAAAATTTTAACTTTTAAATGGTTTATTTCAAATTTCAAATTTTCGCAATTGCAAATATCTTTATTTTTAGAAAAAAAAAACTCACTTTAGCACCCTTAACTCTTGGGTTTACTCACTTTTGCACCCTTAACTATTTTTTTAGCACTTTTGCATCCTTAACTATTTAATTTGAGCACATGTGCACCCTCCATCCGTTAAATACACAGTCAGCAGTTAAATGTTGACATGACATGCTGATATGGCAAAAAATAATAATTAAAAAATATGATGTGGATTAAATTAAAAAAAGAAAACCTCTTCCCTCTCTCTCCCTCTCTATCTCTCTCTGCCTCACAAATGATGAAATAACCCACAGCCAAATCCCACCCCCGCCCTTCCATCTCTGTCCGCCGGCCGGCCAACTCGCCGGACGCCGGCCACCGCCGCCGCCGGCCCTTCCCTCGCTGGCCGTCACCTCTCTCTTCTCTTCTACTCTAAATCCTAATTCAATTTTTTTTGTTCTTTTTTAATCAATTTCTTTTGTAAATTTTGTTAAATTACACATAATAGATGTCAAATTTGTGGTTAAAATATACAAATTATGATTATTTATTTTCAAAATTGATTGTGGTTGAATTTTGTATAAATTGGATCAAAATAATAACTAATTTGTGCTTCATGTTTTGTGAATAATTGGCTGTTTATTTTCAAAAAGAAGTTGAAATTAGAATTTAGAGTAGAGAGAGAAGAGTTAGGGGGAGAGGTGGAGAGCTCCGGCGGAGGTCGGCAGCGGAGAGCCGGCCGGCCGGCGGACAGAGATGGGAGGGGCGGATTTTGGCTTTGTGGTTGGTGTGTTGAGTTGAGACAGAGAGGGGAGAGAGGAAGAGGGTTTTTATTTTTTTTTTCTTCTTTTTTTTTAATTCATCCATCTCATATTTTTAAAATATTATTTTGTGCCATGTCAGTCTGCCACATCAGCATTTAACTGCTAACTAGACATTTAACAGATGGAGGGTGTACATGTGCTCAAATTAAATAGTT
The DNA here is from genome assembly GCA_027726005.1 of Juncus effusus. Lineage (NCBI taxonomy): Eukaryota > Viridiplantae > Streptophyta > Magnoliopsida > Poales > Juncaceae > Juncus > Juncus effusus. The sequence goes on along the minus strand of CM050903.1, from coordinate 2,401,605 downwards.
GAGGGTGCAAAAGTGAGCAAAAAATAGTTGGGGGTGCAAAAGTGAGCAAACTCAAGAATTGAGGGTGCTAAAGTGAGCTTTTTTCTTATTTTTATTTAACATTTTATTTTTATTTAAATCAATTTCGTTTTAAATTTTTGATTTTTCAAAATCTTTAAGTTTTGCCGAGTACGACTTTACCATATTTTCGGAAACAAATAATAGTTCTTTTGTAGTGTTAAGAGACTCTCTAAGTTTTACCACTTCTCGTTTTAGGTCATCTCGATCTTCAAGTTCTACATTTTCAATTTTATTGTTGGAACTTGAACTTGATATTTGTTCTATTTGTACTTGTTCTATAACATAATCAAGAGTAGGATCTAGATTTACCTCACGACTCATGTCGTGGGACGAACTTGGTGATGGTGTGTCGAGTAGAGATGCCGCGGGAAGAGAAGGAAGTGGTGGTAGCACTCGTCCTTGTCGGCGAAGCATTTCTTGAATTGCATATTCACAAATTTCATCCACATTTGTGAGTGCCATGAAAGCGACATTTACAACGTCCGATTCGGAGTCGGAGTCCGAGCCGAAACCACCGGATGAGTCACCCGACTCTTTTCCCCACACGACTAGCTTGGCGGAGTGACTATCCTTCTTCTTGTCCTTTCCTCGATCATCGCGCCTCTTTTCGCGCCTATCCTCATGTCGACTATCGGATCGTTCTTCACGTCGCTCACGTCGATCATCGGATCGTCTATCATTTTGCTCGCGTCGGTCATCGAACCTTCTTTCCCGTTTCTCACCTTGCTTTTTGTTTCATGGGGCGAGCTCGGGATGTAGGGTATAGCAATTTTCGATAGCGTACCCTTTCTCGTTGCATTCGAAGCAAAATGTCTTTTGATTGTTGCGGCGGCGATTGTCGTTAAACCGTTTCTCTCGTGCTCGAAAGTCACCAAATTATCGCACCAAAAGTGTCATCTCATCATCTTCATTTGTTGAGGTTGATGCCGGCATCGCTATAGTTCTTGGTTGTGAGTCGATTCCCAATTGCTTGAGTCGAGATTCAAAGTTCCAGAAGTAGTTGATAAGATCTTCTGGCCTGAGCTCTTGTGTCGCCATCATTGTTTCCAACGAGATCCGAAGCATCTCCCAACTTGGTGGCATGGCCCTTCTTAGTTTGCCTACAACTCTATCATCCGTTAGTTTTTCTCCTAAGGCGGTGTATCCATTTCGGATATGCGATATATGAGTGTACATATCATCCATGGATTCATCTTCGATCATCCAAAAACAATTAAATTGTTGTTCAAGACCCATTAATTTAGTTCTTTTCATTTGATTGTTTCATTCGAATCAATTATAAATGTTTTCCACATTTCATTTGAATTAAGACAACCATCAATTATTACGGACAAAGAATTTATCATGTTTGTAAGAATGAGATTTTGTGCCATTATATCGTGCGTGAGTCAAATTTTGTTTTGAGTTTGTATTAAGGCTAGTGGAGCTACCGGTTTCGTAAATAGGCTTAACACGTGCGGAAGTGTAGTTTAGAAATTCTTTTACAATTTAATTGATTTACTTTTAATGAGATGGATGTGATAATTCAAAGTAGTAAAAATAATTAAAAGTAAATAAAGCAAGAGATAAAGATTATCAATACCAAACACCCGAACTTGTTGACGAAGTTCAACCGAGAAGTTGCATAAGCCTTAACTTCTCTTTTACTCGCTATCGGGCCTACCGAGTTCACGAGTGGTCTAATCTCCGGGACTTGTCTTGCGGCTCCGATTTCACTAATCCAAATAGCATTTGATTACAAGACTCGAATCACCGTTCGCTTTACAACCCGTGGCGAATCGGAGAATCAATAACTTACAACGATTTCTTTCAATCATGACAATACTCAAGATTAGCAAACTTGCTCACAACAAATTCCTCTCTTGGCTCACAAGATCTTGAGTAAATTAATCACACACAAAGAGAGAGATAGAATATCGCTTTTTAACTTATCAAAGTGAGAGAGAATGGATACTCAAAGTGAATCTGTTGGTTTCCTTATAAATGATGACAGATTCACGCCTATTGCATTCAAAATGAAGTTATTCCGTTCAGAACGGAATGATTTCAAGTTCAAATGGCTAACAAATCTCATATTCCGTTCCGAACGTAATATTCCATTCAGAACGGAAATATTCCGTTCCGAACAGAATGATTTCGTTCGGAACGAAATGAATTCGTTTTGCCAACGAAATTTACAGTGGGATTCCGTTCTGAACGGGTTATTCCGTTCTGAACAGAATATTCCGTTCAGAACGGAATGAGTCTGTTTTGTATGTTTAGCAATATTATTTCTCTCAATTTAGTATTTAAATAATATCACTTAAAACGAATTTAACCTAATTAAATTAAAGACTTTAAGACGAGCTCCAACACTTGATTAGCTTGAGAGCTGACTCGCCTTCTTGTCTTTTTGAGAGCTAAGACGTCATGTCTGATTTCTTGATGTGAATTCTTTTATCTTTGAAAATCAATCTCAAGAATATATTAGTAGCTCGGAATAGGTTTAAATATCATCAAACTGAGAACAACAATTTTATTTTCCATATGTAAATTTATTTATATAACGTTATCTATACTTACAAAATTATATGTGATATAGAAATAAATGCACGTAATATATTGTGATATAATTCAAAATTATTTTATACATTGCCAATTTACTTAACCTAATTATTATATTACTTATGTAATATGATTCATTTCAAACTTTTATTTTGAATTTTCATAATTATAATTAGTACATTATAGTTTGAAATAAATAATAAAATTTAAATATTCGCAGCGAAGTGCAAGTTCATCCTAGTAAGTTAATTAAATGTAGGCTTTAATTAGAGACAACTATGTAACTATGTTTAGATGATATGATTATATCGCTTCATCAACCGTATCATTATTTAACCAACCACATCTCATTCAATGCAAACAGTATTTGTCGGTAAATATGAATATATACAATTATAGCAATAAACCAAATTTGTTCGATGGTTTCATACAACCTGCCTAAACTATATTGCGTGAGTATATATGAATATATAGAAAAACGAACTATATTGCCAATGGTGTGAGCATATGTGATATATTCGGAGATTGAATATTTTGATTGAGATAAAAGGGATTGGAGATTCAAATTTATAAACACCAATTAAATGTCATATAGCTACATTTTCCCTCTCGTTTTACAAAATGATAGTTTTTTTTTCAATAAAGTTTAACTAGTAGTCTGACACAATAGATTGTAGCGAATTGTTTTTTTTTTTAAATAGTGGAGAGTTCTTTCTATGCGTTGTTTCTATTAATGAATGTCAAAGTACAAGTGCACCTATGAAAGACGATATGTAGCGAAATTTAGTTTTCTACTAGAAAGTCCAACAAAAATTTCTGAAAATAATCACCAAATAAACGAGTACTAGACACATATACTTGAACAACGAAAAAATGAAGTTTTGAAAAATATTTATGGTTTAATACTAGTCCTTAACTCAAAACACCAATTACACCAGAAATTGTTTCAGTTCTGAATTCTGACCGAGATTCAAATATTTACGAAAAATATCATGAAAAGTTGGGAGATATATACATTACATGCATGATACGATGTATATGAAAACCATAGTTAACGTTATATTAAGAACATAATCATTGCAATTTCATTTAAGCATACATTTAATTGTTCCTTTCCTTCTTAATGTATAACACATAGGCTTTGTCCAGACTCCATACATAAAAGCATTCACTATTCAAAGAGCAAGAGAATTTCAAATAAATGAGAAATTGATAGGACAAGGATCAAGGATGGCACGTTCAGTATTTCGTACATACGAAATCATACATATGAGAAACACTATTTCATAATTAGTTTAAGAAAGAGAATTTGGTATTTTCACACCAAATCAAAAAGGTATATATGCTTAGGAGCAGGGGAGAGTGTACAAAAATTGAAAAGTTCATCTGAAGTGCCAATTCCGAAGGTAAGGAAATTCATGATCTGATTAATTGGAATCGTAAGATAATAATTTTATTAACTTTATATTTTAGCAATTTATATACATATTTATTACATTAAATTATTATTGTTACTTAATATTTTTCCAATTCCATCTAAGATTTAAGGATTCATAATCGTGGATTATGAATTTGATTTTTGTAGGAAGCTTATCTTAAGATTCAATATTGATTTATGAATTTAATAGCTATTTCACTACATATGAAAAATTATAATCGGCTCTTTTATTTCCTCATAAAAATGTCATATACATAATTATTGAACTCTATAATATTATGGTTTTTATATTAACTCCTATGATGTCATGTTTTTGTGTTTATGTTCTTCAATGATGTTATAATTTTTATATTTATATTCCAAATAATGTCATGGTGACTTATCCTGAGTTTTTCTAAAATCACCATATTTGTATCGTAACAGATACGATACCCGCATTTGTCTCCGTGCAACATAGCTCCTTTCACTTCTCTTTTTAATTTTTAATTTTTAATCCATTTGTTGAGAATAATTTTGTAAATGATCCTCTAATCTAATGATTTTGAATATTTTAATTGTGATATTAGATGTTGTGGATTCAAACCACATATATGCATCAATTAAAGTGGGTCATTTTCTATTTCTTAATAAAAAGATAATGACAGAATTTAATAAAAAGTGTGCTTAATAGTTTTAGGGATGTTCATTCGGTCGGTTCGGCCTGAACCGAACCGGTTAGTACTAAACCGAACTGGTTTTTCTCGAACCGAACCGACTGTATAAATTTTCATAACCGAATTTAAACCAAACCGAAAAAACCAGTTTATTCGGTTGAACCGAACCTAATATGGTAAAAAGGACACAAAGAAGTATGAAAAGAACAACGAAGTCTTCTTATACCTTCATCTAAATCTAATCAATGGAAAAAAAGAATAAGGTTTTTACTGAATCATATTTTACACAAAAATTCAAAAAATTTTTAAAATTGAAAAGCAAAAATATACATACATTTGTTCATGCTAAAAATCAATTCATGACTGGAATAAAGAAATTAAGAAAGAAGCAACAAAACAATCTCTAGAAGTAGAAAAAATCAGTAAAAGAGAATGAGTAGGGGTGTTCATTCGGTTCGGTTTGTTCGGTTTTCAAACCGAACGGTCGATTTCGGTTAATTCGCTTCGATTTTTCAGTCAAATTGGTTCGGTTCGGTTTAAATGGTTGAGTTATTTGGTTAATTCGGTTCCATTCGGTTTTTGATTTAGAAAAACCGAATAAACCGAACCGACCGAATTATATATAAAATTGCTAATTTATAATTAATATAATCTTAATTTGAGATTAAGCATATAAATATTAATAAGTATGGTCATTATTTAATATAAATTTTTTTAATTTGACTTAATATTATATAGATTTCTTTCTAATTCGGTTCAACCGAGTAAACCGAAATAAAATTCGGTTTTTTCGGTTCGGTTTAAATTTCGGTTCCATCTTTATTCGGTTCGGTTCCCTAGTTCGGTTCGGTTTAATTCGGTTCCGTCTTATTCGGTTCGGTTTAGACCGAACCGACCGAATGAACACCCTAAGAATGAGAGTCAGACGCAGCTAGCTTGAAAACTTTGGATTCTTCTTTTTTCTTGCTTTTATATATATATATATATATATATATATATATATATATATATATATATATATATATATATATATATATATATATATATATGAGAGAGAGAGAGAGAGAGATGCTAAAAAACATACGTATTAAATTATCAAAAATTCAAATTTCAACCGTATGGATGGAATATATATATTTTGAATATATTGTAGATTAATTTTCACAAGAATCAGAATATTATATCATTGTCATCATATATCATCAAAAATGCATATTTTGATGATACATGATGGCAATAATATAATATTCTAATTCTTGTGAAAATTAATCTACAACATATTAAAAACATATATATTCTATCCGTACGGTTGAAATTTGAATTTTTAATAATTTAATACGTATTTTGGACGGTATATTTTTACCCCAAAAAACATACGTATGTTTTTTAGCCACATTCATATATATATATATATATATATATATATATATATATATATATATATATTTTCTTCTCGTTTGATTGCCTTTGGGGGAGATTTCCTCTGGAAATGATGGAAAGGTTTTGCAAAAAACGAAAGCAAAATAAAATATGGAAAGCTGTGAATGAAAAGATGAAAAGACTGCACCTTCTCAGGTTGATTGATATTCTGTTTCTACAACAAACATGTATTTTGTGTAGCAGTTTGTTATAAAAGGTAAATAAATGATGGAAACACAATTCATTGAATAGACCACACATAATCAAGCTACAGTCAATTTGAATGCCAGCTTTCAGTGCCTGCCTCAATTCGATGCAAATGAATTCAAATAGATGTCTTTTCTTATATTAATTATTTGACTAGACTAGGTGCTCTTTTAAAATAAGGACATAACTTCAAATATAAAAATAAGTCACGCCATTCAACCCTTGTTTAATTATGCACCAAGACTATTCAAAATATCTAAAGTTTTCTTGATTTTTTTGCTTCAAATTTTAGGGTGTATTTATTCCATTGAAAAAATTGAATGTGTGACGGTAATAAAACATTCTTATGGAATGTGATTATCCCAAATTATAAGAATGTGATAATATCAAGATGTCCTTATCAAGATGATTTGGTAATGTTATATTCTCATGCTTATTATCAAGATGTCTTTATTTTTAATATTTATTATAAAAATATTTGTAATATCTATTCTACTTTATCATATTTTACATTAAATTAAATATTAGTTAATTTTCAAAAAAAATTAAATGTAATTAAAATAAAAAAATATTTGAATAATTATTATGATCTTTTTAATTAATATTAAATAGAATGAATGAAAAATTATACCGCGATTATAGATGATATATTAAATTGTAAAAATTTCAGTGGATGGAGAAGTTAAAGTTAACTTTATAAGGGGCTAAAACAAACTTTCTTTATAGGGGTTTTTGAAGAATTTGAAAAGTTAGGGGGTTTTTGATAAATACAAAAAATGTTAGGGGATTTTTGAAAATTTTTCATTTATATTTGACGATTTTAACATGAGAAATAAAATATTTTATTAAGAATTATTATTTTTTAAAGAAAAAAAAGAGAAATTATTTATATTTTAATGAGTAAACTCTTCAAATTCTATTTTTATTAATATTTGAGCATAACTTTGGTTCATGATTCATTGAAACCATCTGATTAAGATTTTATGGCCATAAACAAATTTTACAGTTCTCACTAAATCAGTGATGAAACACAAAACACGAATTCAACTAATTATATGAGTATGTTTTAATAACCACACGCATATTGTCATAAATATCAATAAATTTAAGAAAATGAAAGGTTAAGATTTAACAAATTTTTTAATTGATGAACAGTCATGATAAAAATGATGATATGACTCAATAAGAGAGCTCAAAAGGTGGTGAACAATAAGGAGTTGGGGTTGATTTGGTCAATTCATTTTGATAGCAGTCTCATAACATTTATCCTTTTATATAATACGTTTCCATTATATCATATTATTTTAAGCTCCATTACATCATATTATTGAAGGATTACTGTTTCAATATAGAAATTGATATACAATCTTTTCACATTAAGTGATACATTGAAGGCAATCACATTCACACTTTGACAAAAATCATTGAAAACTTATTGATTCAACTAGAGTTAACTTTATCCATTCCTTAATAAAAATTATATTAGCTTTTATTATTTTGTGGGTACTGGCTTGCAGTCCTTATGTTCCATATGGTTATGATGATGAAGTTGACTGTGCAAAGACATCATTTGTACAGATGATCTTAATTTGAATTATGGTTTTTTAGTATGTATTATGTTTAATTTGCGGCCTTTCTATAAATTACTCGAAAGTATATTTATATAATTAGAAGAGTTTGTATGAAAAAACATATTATCTTGTATGCAGAAGAGAATAATTGAGATAGCTAAAAAAACTCGAGAATAATATTTTTTGTGTTAAAGAGAATGAAATTGTTGTATTTATTTGTAATAAAATTTGTAGCACTGTATTATTTTTATTGAAGTGCTGTTTTATTTTTATGTATTTGATATTATTTTTTAAGAAACACTCACAAGTTCTAATTCTTAATCTTATGTTTTTTTAATATCTATTGTAGACTCTTGACATGCTTGTTGTACTAGCTTAGTTAGCACATCTGTTCTGATATGAACTATGGTCTTTTGGGAAGAAAAAATCATTACTATTCATGTAGGACTAGAAAATAAAAGAATTTTCTCAGTTTTTAGTATTATTATTTTCTATTTTTCATGACAATATTGTAATTTCAATTTATTCGTTGCTATAGTCATCTATCATTACTATAGTATTCTTTTGATAATACATTATGGAAATAAATCGACTTTCTAAGATCAAGAAAGTATATACCTCTATAAAGAGATAGAAAGAAGAAAATATAGTTTTATCTTTCATAATTCTAAAAGATAGTTCAGAAAAAAATAGTATTACCTTGTTTTGATAAAGAATAGACAAAGTGAGACAATGTGAAGTAACCAAATTTTGTCTGTCTAAGAAAGTCTTATGTTTACAAGATATTTAAATAAAATGGAAATTGAAAAGAAATCGGGATTCTATTAAATGAATCATTAAACAAGACATACCACACAGCAAACAAACTCATTCATTTGATCCAAATCGATTCTAAATTTCACTTAGGAAAAGAACTTCTGGATCAGCAAAGTTCGAATCAAATCAAATAATTTAGCATATTCCAAATTATATAGAAAGGAATATGTTTATGTTTCTGCTTCATGGATATGATATTTTCTGGGCATTTCTAATAATATCAAGCCTTATTACTCTCTTAGCTTTTTTTATTTCAGGAGTTTTCGCTCCAGTTCATGAAAGACCAGAGAAGATTTCTAGTTATGAATCGGGTATAGAACCTATGGGAGATGCTTGGTTACAATTCTGAATCTGTTATTATATGTTTGCTCTTGTTTTTGTGGTGTTTGATGTTGAAACAAACTTTCTTTATCAATGGGCAATGAGCTTCGATGTATTAGGTGTATCTGTATTTATTCAAGCTCTCATTTTCGTGATTATCCTAATTGTTGCTTCAGTTTATGCATGGCGAAAAGGAGCATTGAAATGGTCTTAACAAAATATTCCGAAAAAGAAAAAGCAAGGAGAGGATTCTATTAAGACAGTTATGAATTTGATTGAATTTTCGTTACTTGACCAAAAAAGCTCCAATTCAGTTATTTCAATCACATCAAATGATCTTTCAAATTTGTCAAGACTCTCGAGTTTATGGCCCCTTCTATATGGTACCAGTTGTTGTTTGATTGAATTTGCTTCATTAATAGATTCACAATTTGACTTTGATCGTTATGGTTTGGTACCACGATCAAGTCATAGGCAAGCAGACCTAATTTTAACAGTAGGCACCATGACAATGAAAATGGCTCCTTCTTTAGTACGATTATATGAGCAAATGCCGGAACAAAAATAGGTTATTACTATGAGAGCTTGTACTATTATAGGGGGGATGTTTAGTACTGATTCTTATAGTACGGTTCGGGGAGTCGATAAGCTAATTCCTGTCGATGTTTATTTGCCGGGTTGCCCACCCAAACCAGAGGCAGTTATAAAGGCTATAACAAAAATTCATAAAAAGATATCTCGAGAAATAATGGAAGATAGAACTAGATCTAAAAAGAATCGATGTTTTACTATCAATCACAAGTTTGATGCTCGAGGCAGTACTCATACTGGGGATTATACTCAAGGATTACTTTTATCATATAAAATTTACTTCAGAAATTTATTCTGAAACATTTTTTCAATCTAGAGGTTCATTATCTTCCTATGAATTCACTAATTCATACGGTTATTTTGTACAGAATAAGAAAGAGCAAGTCAATTTTTTCACATTGGATTAGAAATGTGAAATACTTATACAAATATGGGAGAGACCAAGACAGTGCAGCAGGATCATCTATCTGATTGGCTAGTCAAACATGATCTAGTTCATCGATCTTTAGGCTTCGATTTTCGAGGAATAGAAACTTTACAAATAAAGCCTGAGGATTGGGACTCCATTGCTGTCATTTCATATGCATATGGTTACAATTATTTACGCTCGAAGTGTGCCTATGATGTAGCACCAGGTGGATTTTTAGCTAGTGTGTATCATCTTACAAGAATACAATACAGTATAAATAAACCAGAAGAGGTATGTATCAAAGTATTTGTGCCAAGGAATGATCCTCAAATCCCATCTGTTTTCTGGATTTGGAAAGGTGCTGATTTTCAAGAACGCGAATCTTATGACATGCTGGGAATCTCTTATGATAATCATCCAACATCTCAAACGTATCTTAATGCCTGAAAGTTGGATAGGCTGGCCCCTACGTAAGGACTGTATTAGTCCAAATTTCTATGAAATACAAGATGCTCATTGAATGAAATGATAAAGAAATGAATGTTCATTTATATTGTATAAGAAAATGAAGGAGGAAATGTTAAACATCCACCAAATTACTACCCAATATCAAAACCGGATTTACACATTTCTTTAAACCAACAACCCCATTTCAAAACCTTTTCAAGCCAAAATTTCTCTATAAATTAAACCCTTCTACATCCATTATCACAACCATTCTCTCTTCTCTAATCCATTATAAATACCATTCTCTTCTTCTTCCTCTTTCTCTTTCTCCATGGATGACCTTATTTAGAGCTGTCCAAACCAATTTTTTTTTTTTTTGTGTTGAGACGAAAGAGAGCTTATTTTTCAAGAGAGGAGTCTTGTTCTAGAAGGAGCGAGATTTGAAGGAAGATTCAAATCGAGCAAGGAGGCTCTTACTCAGCGCGTGTATCCTGATGTGATGAAGTAGCTCCATGATCATACATGGATGCGTGACCTGATCCAAATTCGAATGGCATGGCCGGGCCATACGAACCTCGATTCATCCGAATATTATTGTTGTAGTCATGACGGCGGTTGATGTGTTGGTGCACACACCGTCTAGGATGGTCATGCCGAGAATTCCATGAAGGATGCGCATTGCAACGATTATGTCGATTGCTACGAGGGGGGTCATCAAAATCAGGATTGAGGGGCAATAAGAAAAATTTCGACCGTGTTTGTTTAAATACTTGAGCAAGTTCAGCACGATTTGGATCTGAATCAGACATTTTATCTAAGACCGCTCTCATCCCTATCAAATTTCCATGCACAATATTTTCTGTAGTTGAAAAATTAACATGTCAAATAAAAAATGAATTGTATAAAAGAAAAATAATAATTTTAGAGATATGTTTGTATCAGAATCCGTTCATTAACCACCCTAGGCTGATAAGTAACAAGCGACATATTTGATTTTTTTGTAATCCAACGCCGCGTTATTTACTAATACCAAGTCAGGTACAAGTTTCTGGTATAATTTACACTTGAGACCTCGTCATACTCATTAACAACACATCCGGTTCTGTCATCCCACATAGATAACTACTCGACAATCTCATGCTCTCTTAGTTTTCTAGATGGAATTCGATGAGGTGCAACGGGTATGTGCTGATTGAGTCCAAAGTGCAACATAACTCGATCTGGAAGATGCATCTCAATAATATTGAAGCAAAAAAGCGGTACCACCGCCCTCCACACATGAGGAAGCATGCATGTGGTAGTTGCAATAATTCTTCTTGCAAAAACGGATCCCAAGTGACCTACACGTAATAATAAAGTGTGCATATATTAAATTCAAAGTTATTGAAGTATAAAAGTTTAGTGAAATATAAAATTGCAAAACTTAATTGGGTGTATGCCATCTTGTCAAAATCTCCATGAAAAGAAAGCGCTGTCGTACCCGCATTATTATTTTTATATGTGAATGTGCTCTTAGTATAACCACACATAAGCGGCAGTTCCTCAGTATGTAAGTCCTCCAATACTCTGTCTAGTCGTCCCAATGCTAGATGACAAAAATGAATATAAAATTCAACTTTTTATAAAAAAATATTATTACAATAATAATAATTATTATTTTATTATTATTATTATTATTATTATTATTATTATTATTATTATTATTATTATCATTACTAATATAATAATAATAACAATTTTGCATGTCAAAAATGAAAAAAATAACTCAAACACGCCAAAATTGTTTCCTTTTTTTTGCATGTCAAAAATTTAATCCCACCACATGAATATTAATTGAAATGAAGCTATTTATAAACATACATGAGAGGAGTTATTGGGGGCGTGTTTGCTAGCGCAGTTTTGTAAAGTTACAGGAAGCCATGGATGAAGGAAGCTGATAATTGAACATCAGGAAGCTATGAGTGCAGGAAGCTACACAAAACTGCACTAAAATGTGAAAATAAGGTGTTTGATGAAATCACAGGAAGCTATGAATATAATATTTATATTTGAAAAAACTAGCTGTTGGAAGAAATTATTTTTGATGTCAAAATTTCTTTCTAATCAGAACAAAATTATTCAAATTTATGCCCATTTGCTTTTCAGATTGAACTTTTTTTGACAATACACATCATTTCACCCTTAAATCACATAAAATATATGAAAATTTCTTAAAATTAATAATATCTATTTTTGAAGCCCTTAATACACTTTTATGTAATTTTTCAGATAAATAGACCAACAAAAGGACATTTGGAGGACTTGTGTGAAAAGTCAGCTCCAAAGGAATGACCGATTTACAAATTTTGGGCCAAGGATGGCCGAATTCTCTACAAATCTCCACGAAAATGCTACATACATCTCTCCAACTTCCTACAATCCTTTACCAACCAACCATCTGAGCAAAACAAAAAAATCCACAAAAAGACAAAAAGTCAAACGCCGGAAATCGCTAAGTTGACCTTCTAGAACACCCAGAAAATAGGGTACCAAAATGAATATCTCGACGAGATGAATCCAACGGTACAATCCTCTCGATCAATAACCTTCTAGAACTCCCAGAAAATGTTGGTCAAACTCAACAGACCAGTCAAATCCCGCTAGAAAAATCGCGAAAATTTTGAAATTCTCAGAATTGAACATGCTTAGTGTCAAATGACTTATCTCGACGAGCGTGACTGGTCTGTAGGGTCCACCGGAACCGGACCGAAGGCGATCGCCGGGAAAACGCAAAAAATCACTGTTCAGCCCCAAAATCATCAATATCGAACTGCAGTTTTCTCGAGCTCAACATTTTCTGTACAGATCTGTGTTTGACAAAATTCCAGCGCAGTTCTCTTCTTCTTGTTCCCCTCTTTCCAGGATATAAATAACACAAAAAATAGTGCACGAATGAGAGAGAAAACTGAGTTTGCAAATGGTAGTTAAAATTCAGTTTTTAATGGTCAAATTTTTGGCTGAATTGAACTCGAACGAAATTGGCTCGAATTTCACATATAAGGTGATGATTTCTTAATCCAGGTAGTTTATATGAGGTAGTAGGAGGATGTTTGAGGTCTTAATTTTATCCGGAAATGATTCGAGGTTGGAGTTTGGCTAATGAGTTGTCGGTTTTTAACCAACTCAAAACTGATGGGGAATTGGGCAAAAATTCAACTGTTTCTCTCTAACAATGGTAGTGATTCTTTGATGTAGTGAGCTTGGCAGAGTAAGTGAGAAGAATTTAGATGTATTAATTTGATCCGATAGAGGCTCGAGAGGGTATCTTTGTTCACGACTTGTCCATTAATTTTTCACACCTGATCAAAACAGGAGCTTACTTCATGAGAAAGAAGGGAAATTGGAGTCTGAAAATTATTGAAAGGTTGAGAGCTGAGCTCAAGGGGATTCTCTCGTTGATAGCTGTTTAAAAGAAAGGAGAATTGTTCTGAGTGAAAATGAGATCAGTACAATAGTTAAAGAGAAAGCAAGTTGGCGGTAAAAAAAAGGGCAACCTCATTTGAAAATTCGTCCAACTACATACAGTGGCTTGTTTGAGGAGTACAAACTCAGTTGTATGCCACAAAGAATCCTTGAACCATCGTAACTTCATTCCTCCTCAACGGAACTCCTGATCTGACAAAAAAAAAGCAGCTCTAAAATAGTCTGTACAACCTGATTTCATCTTACTTAGGGATGGCCAAAACGCTTGTAGCTCGATAGCTCGCTCGGACTCGACTCGAAAAAAAAGGTCGAAAAAGCTCGCTCGAAAACAGCTCGAACTGAATTTGAGCCGAGCCGAGCCAGCTCGAGCCAAAACCGAGCCTAGCTTGAGCTGGACCCACCTCGACTCCAGCTCGACCCGCTACATAGTTTGACGCGTCATACATTTATATCATATCTTAAATCATAATTTTAAACTCGAGCCGGGTCGAGCTAGGCTCGAGTTTTACAACAAAATCTCTAACAAAGTTATCAAAAAAATAAAATTGCACTAAACTCGAGCTGGCTCGAGTTTTTTTCGAGCCGAGCTTGAGCCAGCCCTTTGAGCTCGAAACTTGTTAAAACTTGAGCCGAGCCGAGCTCGAGCTGGTGCCAGCTTGGCTCGAACTCGGCTCGTTGCCACCCCTAATCTCACTTCTTTCCGTACCATAGTTGTTTCCATATCAGATCTTATCGATACAACTTGACTCTCTCAAACTTTTAAATTTCACTGGAGCCTCCAGTGCATAACCAAACAGCAAGAAGTCCAAAGAAACATTTCAACCTCAAACAAACTTCGCACCAATTCTGATCAGACACTCTCCAGTACTGTTCGTACAGCAATCCTCCATTCTTCTCTCAGGCAACAAACCTCATTTAAAGTCTCCAATACTTCACTGGACACTCCAGTGTTTCTAGAAACTGGACAGCTCGAGTTACCTTCTTCAGATCTGAAAATGAACATCTTCGTCATCTAAACAGAGAAAAATTCACAAATGCAAATGCCGCTCAATATTCAACAAAAATCTCTTGCCTTACAACTGTATGATCCATACACATTCTAGATCGGATCTGATATGAAAGAAATTGCCGTTTTGCCCCTGAGAATATCCATAGACTCAAAACAGGGAAATATCTTCCTTCCTCCTCATTCACTATAAAATAAACAATGCACATCCATTTCTCAATCCCTACCATTGTACATAGACACCATCTCCTCTCTTATCTTCTCCTTCCTCTTTCAACCCTAATCACCATTGATGCAAGCTTAAGAGCAAAGATTTGAGCATGTAAATCCGATTGAGCAAAAACGGGCTGAAGACGTTCAAACCCCAAATTCTTGATCTAGAAGGCTCGAGAAGTCAAGGGGAGCTCTAGATCAACTCAGGGACCCCTTGGAAGGGAGTCGTCATCTCGGATTGGTTCTCGTTTAAACTCTTTCTTTTCCCCGATTTTTCAAATCTGAATTTTTGTGTAAAAATGATGAAAAATAGATCAAATCTTGTTTTGACGTCATGAGTGAGTGAATCTATGATAGGGTTAGATATTCGTATGATGTGTGATTAATCTTGCGTTTATTTGATTCAATTCTGAAAAATTGTGAAGTTAAGTTTAAAACACCAATTTAATGAATATTTGTCTAAATCTGTTAGGAAGAAGAGTTTTAGATCAAATTGAGACTCACAAATCTGTGTTTAGAGATTAATTGATCATTAGAACACTTGGAAAACGTCCTTGTTTGATTAATTTTGATTTTGAATCGAATTTGAACATGAGAACTGAAAATAGAAATTTTTAGTGGAACTTTTGAGTTTTGATTCGTTTATTAAGTGTTTTTGGAAGAAAAATATTCAAACCTTACTTCTAGATCTGTTAATATTGTTTCTTGAGTGATTAATGATATCCATATTATATAAATTTTTAAATTAATCCTATTTTTATCCATAAAAATTAAGTTCTATCCTGCTACAATTAATTTTCTGTTTTTCAGTTTTTTTACTTCAATTTCGAGTCCAAAATAAATCTTAAAATTTGAATAAATATTTTTCCTTTAAAGTTGTCATTTAGTAGATAATTCTAAAATCAAAGTTTGCCCAATTCCTGCTTATAATCTGTGAGATATTAATTTTTCAAATTTGTTAGTTTTCTGTTTCTGTGGTCTTTTTCAATTTTGTGTTCAGTTTCTTTCTAATTTTTAAAAATATAAAAATAAATAACAAAAATATAAAATTTTTTGTTCATAACACAGATCGTCAGGCTTTAAGAGCACTCGAGACTACTCCTAGTTCCAAGATCAAATTTTGATTTAAGCATACTTATTATCCGCTTCTAAAGCGATAATATGATTTTGTTTCAGTTACAGTGTTTTATTTGAACTCTTTCCAAATTAAATCAGTCAGAAGAGAGGAGAAATTGGATTGAATGACTTTGTAATATAGGAGGATTCGATCCAATTTAGAGAGACAGGAATCTTGTCTCTTGCTCGTTCATGTATATTTCTTTGCCATTAGCGGGACTTCTATTAGATCAAGTTCATTTATAAGATCGTTGAAGTTATTCATTAGCAAGTATCAATGTTATCGCTAGTCTTATTGTACGGTGTTCTCAAGAGATTAAAATCACCCATTAAATAAAATAAAAAATCATCCATTATTAACCATGGAAGGTCATATGATGCGTTTGATAATATTTAGACTAATCCTGATGTGGAAATTGGAAAGAGTATGAGATGAAATGACTTCTCCATATTATATTTATAGCAATGAAAAGAGTGCTAGGAGCTGGTAAAACTCGGTTACAGATTACCCATATAAATGCAAATTAAAGCCATTAATTTAAATCCGTTTGGAGACAAAATGACACATGATAATTTGACTCAGTCAAGACTGATTAATACATAGGGATATAAAATTCTAACAGTACGTTTTCCAATTTTCGGTCAGTTGAGCTATCTCCGTCAGAACATTTTGTCGGTTTGGCCCGTTCTGTCTGAAAATTTGTTAGTTGCGTGCCTCCAGATGCTCAAACACGTGTTTAGTCATTTCGTTCCCCACGCGTTGCGCTCCAGCTTATCCTTCCGAACTATTTGCTCTCTCCAGAAATCCTCGGGTAGGTCTTTTATATATTGAAATAACTTTTCTTATTATTAAAAATCTGAAAACTTCTACATTAATTACGGGTTAAGGAAAACAGAGGGGCAAAAACTCATATGGATTATATTCAGTTTAGTCCCTGAATACGAAAATATAACAAAATTACATAATAGTACTAATAAATTAAAAAACCAATATCTCATGCTATGAAAATCCAAATCTAATAACTCAAGTATCTAAATTCTTATATCAATGGTAGAAATTTATAAAATATTTATTTTTAAAATCTACAAAAGTTAAAATATTAATAAATTACAAAAATACCCTTGAACTAAAATTTTGAATTTTCCGGGGTATAACACAAATGATATGTAAACCGAGCGATATGAAATCCAAATGACTTGTAACCCGAATGACCCGCAAAACGACCCGAATGACCTGAAACCTAAATGACCCATAACTCGAACTATCTGAAATCGTATGACCTGTAACCCGAATAACTCGCAAACTAAATGACTCTCTCGATCTGACCCGAAAATAACATGTTTTTACCTTAATACTCAAAATATCTCGAAATTGAGGGTTTTAGGACTTTTTAACATAACTCGATCGGGATGACTCGCGGTCCCTAATCTCAGTGATATGTGACCAGAACCCGACTTGGTACCTAAACTCAATTGACCCGTAACTCGAACCCGAGCGACCCGAAACCTAGAAAGACCCGTATTCAAATACCTGAACGGCCTGAAACCTAAATGATCCTTAACATGAACGACTGGAAATCCGAATGGTCTGTAACCCGAATGACTCATTTACCGAGTAACCCTAAATCCGAATTAGCCCGATCTAGACCCGACCTGACCTGCTCGTTTTCCACCTATAGATTGTTATCATAACCATGGTTTACACTGATATGACATTTGGGTAATTCAGTTTCCCTTTTCATAACATTATAAAAATTGGACTACAAAATTAAAGACGCTTTTCGGAGCTAAAGATCTATGTGAAAAATAGCGGAGGGAAATGGAGACAACCGAACTTAACACTTATGCATCAAAGAAGTTGAAAGATTCTCGTAAAAAGAATAAGAAGAGAGTTGACTTCCTCTCCTTAGTGGTCAATGAATCTACTTTTAAGAAAATTGATGGTACAGAAATGTCAAAGGAGATATGGAAGGTTCAAAGAGAACTAGAGATGATGAAGGAGTGAAAATGAGTTCTTAAATATGTTACAATAGTTCTACCATTGTCAATCAAATCAGTAGGAACTTTCGAGAAACTAAGTAATGAGCGGATTGTAGAAAAATATTTGATCTTTAATCGATGAATTTGAAAATATAGTGTATGTGATTGAAAAGTAGAAAGATTTGAACAAAATGATGATATATGAGTTGACATAGATAAGTCGTTAACTTTTCTTTAGGAAGATCTTTTGCTTTCAAATAAAGAGTTGAAGAAAATATCCTTCTCAAGCTTTTCATTATGTAAAATGTGTGAATAAAGTTCAAAAAATTATATAATTAATACTAGATCAATTGCTAGAACAAATTTTTTTTTATAGAATAGAGATGACTCTATGTTCAACATTTATTTTGTATGAAAATGAGATATTGCTAGAACAATTTAAAGAATATTTTTTACAATTTCGTGGATATATGTGCGTGAATTTGTACACATACCTTGAGATCATAGGCTATATTTTCGTTGGCACTTGCGCGCATCATTTTCACTATAGCCATCATCTTTTCCGACAAAAAAATAAACATTTAAACTTGTTTCGTACAAAAAGTATTATACAAATGCATAAAATAAGATTAAAATCCTCATGTGACGGTCTTGATGGCGTTTTAATGATACATAATAATTATCTTTTTTTTTTTTTGCAATAATGGGTAAATTGTGTCCAATGTTAATGTATTTTATCATGTGTATAGGGATTGCTTGTTTTCTTGGTTCGTGCTGGTGTTCAAATGATAAGGTTTACAGAGTTGTGAGCAGAATCTAGTCAAACTGGATTTAAATTTTCAACCAAAGCAG
>CM050903.1:2145000-2362500 GCA_027726005.1 Juncus effusus | reverse complement strand
AAGAGAGAGAGAAGGCTCTTGTTGCCACTCTCAATGTGAAAATTATTTAGTAATTCATTTTACAAGCCAGATTTTATGTGATATTTTGATTGGGTTAAATAGAAAATTCAAGTTGGTCATTAGACACTTTTAGATTTTCCAAAAGTGCCCCTGTAAAATGTTAAATTGTTATTTACACCCTTGCTGTGCAAGAAATTTCTCAAAGATTTTTTAAAATACTCAAAACTAGGCTTGTTTGTCTCATTTATGTGAAGAGAACAAATAGTTAGGAATTGAGGTGTATAAATGATAGTTTCATGTTTTGTAGGGTGTGTAATCAAAATTATTACTTTTTACAAGGGGGTATACATAAATTTAATGCTTTCTTAAAGATTCATTGTTGCGTTTTGTAAAGTAGATATTGATTTGAACTAAATGGTTGATTCTTTCTTCAGAAGAATTCATATTAGCAATATTCTAGATTTACTTCATACCTAGAAGAAGATTTGTGTAAAGTGTTTCTTCTATTTTTGTTGCAATAAAATTGTCAAAATGTTTTATTTATATTTGTTACTTTCTATACTTTTGTTTCAATAACTGCACGCCTGTGTTTTCTCTGAGATTTCTAATGTATAGAGCTGGCAAACCCGACCCTTCCGAAGCCTAGCCCGGCCCAATCTGAAAAATTTGAAAAAGTCAAATGACTCGAACCCGCCTTACCCAGACCCGAAGAACCCGAACCCAAAATGCATGTTGTTTGTTGATCACTCTAACCTGACCCGACATAAAACCCGATTTATCCTAACCTGATATAACCCGTGACTCGGGAGCCTGAGACCCGATAAGCCAAGATCCGAACTTACCCGAACCCATATTGACCCTAGGTTTAAACCAACCCGAAACCCGAATATACCTCAAAAAATAATTTAATCATGTTTGATCTTAGTCTTGCTTTTTCTTTTTTCTTTTTTTCTTTTTTTTTTAACAAGTCAGTCAGTCAGTCATATGTAACAAGTATTGACTCATTTCAAACATTAGGCACATTAAAATATTCATAAGCAAAATAAACATAATAAATAATTTCATCAATCTTTAGTTATATCACTACTTAGATTATCTTCAACAAACAAAAAAAATATCTTATAACATTTGGATCGGGTCTTTCGGGTTAAGATTGTTGTTGGATCAATCGGGCCAGGTTATTTCATGTTCGGTTTCTTCGGCCCCAGATCGGGTAGGTTTGGGTTGTTTGATTTTTCTAAAATATTTGGATCGGGTTAGATTAGGTTGGGTCGGGTCGGGTTTCGGGTGTATCGGGCGGGTCTCTCGGGTTCGGGTCAGGTTTGCCACCACTAGATACACTTTAAGGTCAGTTTTGGGTTCGGGTTATTTGGGTCTTGAGCGGTTGAGTTAAGGTAAATTTTAAGTTCTATTTCGGTTAGGGTTTGAGTCGTTTGACATTTCAGAATATTTTGATCACACCGGGTGCAGATGGGTCACTCAAATTCGGGTTAGATTTACCACCTCTAGTTCCTCGACAGTTAACGATTGACGTCGGCTTAGTGTTCTGGCCATTCAGTTCTCGGGTTTTATCGGGTTCGAGTCGGGTCGGATTATGGTCAATTTTGGGTCCGGGTTATTTCGGTCTGTGTTCCTTGGGTCCAAGGTCAGGACGATTTAGGCTGACTTCTCTAAATAGTCAGATCCTGTCGGGTCAGATTTCGGACGGATTATATGGATTAGTTTTCAGTCAGTTTTGTCACCTCTAGAAATTTATAAGAAACAAATACAACCCGAATCCGGTTGGCCCGAAACCCGAAGAGACTCGAATTTCACGTGACCCGAATATCAATACAACCCGAACCTGGAATAACCCGAACCATTTCACCCATCCGGAACAAGTCCCGAATACAATTCGACCCTATCCAAAACTCACCTGATACATTCTTGACCCAGAAAAGATCCGACCTAAACAAGATCACAACAACCATTTGATGGACCGTCTCAAATCCTTAATTATGAAGAAGAAGAAGAAGAAGAAGAATTTGATAGTATAGAACATTCATACGCTTCAGTAGTAGATATTCAAAATTTACCTGATGTGTTTAAAGATGATGAATGGATAGGTAATATAGTGTGTGAAAAATATGGAGATGAAGAGTATTATAATCAAGACCAGCTCGGAGAAGAAAGTTCCTGGGTGGATATGATATATCCTTCCAAAGAAGGATTGAAGAATGCGGTGAAACATTAGTCTCTTAATCACTTTGCGGAGTTTAATGTGACGAGAAACGCTAAGGTACAGTGGGAAGCAGAGTGCAAATACCCGGAATGTCAATGGAGAGTGCGTGCGATTAATCCAAAAGGAAAAGAATATTGAAAAATTACACGATATAATGGTCGTCCAAAGAACAACTATTGTTTAATTTTTAACAGTACCACATGTCCGAATGGTAATAAAACACTCACGGCCAAATATATATATTCATTGATAATCCCTTCATTAAGAGATAACATAACTTTATCTCCACAGGATATCATGGTACTTATATTGAGGAAGTACAAGAATGTAATTTCATACAAAAGAGCATGGCCGGTTTGGAGCCACGTAATTAGTATTATTCATGGGATGTCAGAAGGGTCGTATAAAGACTTGCCTAGATATATGGCAATGATTTCTCTCATAGATCGTAACGCTGTTGTAGATTTTGAATTCGAGAGTCATCCGGTGGGAAATATTTGAACGTATGTTCTGGTCACTTGGTCCACAAATTAATGGATTTACGTACTGTCGGCCAGTTGTGAGTATAGACGGCACAAGTATGTATGGTAAATATAAGGGTTATCTACTTATCGCGACAGGTGTCAATGAAAATACAGGGATCTTTCCACTTTGCAATTGTGGAACAAGAGAATGCATCATCATGGACATGGTTTCTTCTTCGGGTCAAACATTATGTTACGAAAACTGTACCAGTTTACATTTTAACAGATCGTTGGACCGGGCATAAAAATGTACTTGCCGATATTTTTCCTAGCCAAGAGGGGCACGTCTATAGATATTGTATATTTCATGTTCAATAGAATATTGTTAGAAAATATGGTAATAAGGCGGTTGGTAATTACTTTTGTGGAACGGCAACAAAACAAACAATCCTAGAGTTAAATCAAGGATTAGAGCAACTAGAAATGATGCAATCAGGAATAATGAGATATCTTGATTCGCAAGTAGGCGAAAGAAGTCTGTGGGAATTACCACATGACGATGGCCGGAGATGGGGTTTAACAACCACAAATTTTTCTGAGTGTTTCAATGGTATATTAAAAGGTGCACGGGGACTCTCGGTTCGGGACCTAGTAGCTCAAATATATGCTCATCTTAATATTTTATTTTGTAATCGACGAACAGAAGGGGCCGAGATGGGGACTGAACTCTGCACTAATGTGGAGAAAGAAGTATGAAGTAGACGCATCTACATCCATGGAAGCCCGTATGCACGCCTTTATGAAGCAAGTGGAGAAGCTAGCCTCATCGCCAATCTTCAAAGAAAATACAAGTCAAGAGTCAGTTGCTCAGGTGAACAATTCTAATTTAGTATGTGATTTTTGTGGAAATTTAGCACATACTAGGATGATTGTATGGCACGTGCACAACTTTCTAAGGGTGAATGAGTAGTGACATGCAATGTAATAGGGACGAACTATAATCTAGGTAATAATTATAACCCCAATTGGAGGAGTCACCCTAACTTTCAGTGGAGAACCACCTAGCCCATTTACGACTCAAAAGACGGAGGGGCCCGGGGTGTGAATAGGCTGACTGGTATCAAATAGGAATGGAAGTTAGTTGTGATCCCAATAATAAGAACCTCAAAACAACAATGGCAATAATAACAGTAACAACAATCTTAATAATGTCAACCACAATAACTCCAATAATCAAAATAATAATAGGCCATCTTTCTATCAAATGGCATTCCAGTTCATGAAAGACCAAACTAGAATTAATAACGAACTAACCCATAAGATCGAGAAAATAGAGAATTATTTAAGTAGTTTGACAGCTAAGGTAGTCTCGTTGGTGGCAAACAACAAGTACTCGAGAGTCAAATCGCGCAATATGCAAGCCGAGCATTCAAGCAAGAAGGAAAATTTCCGAGTCAAGCTCAAAATCCGATGGAGCAAGTGAAATCAATTCAAAAAAGGAGTGGCTTCAGGATGGAGGACCCAATGATGCTGGAGGAGATCGATGATTTAGTCTCAAAGAATAGAAAACCCGAAGAAGATCAAACCGAGGAAACCCCGCCGAGCGTACAGGCTGAGAAACCGAAGCACCCACCTTCCGAGTCCGAGACCAAAAATGCCCAACCGGAAATCTTTTCGGAATATATACCGGAGGACAAATACATACCATCACTGCCTTATCAACCGCCTTTATCATACCCTCAACATCTTCATAACCCGAAGAACGAGAAATAATTTTGAAAGTTCGCCGAGATCCTTACGAAACTTCACGACACTATACCTTTCGCTGACGTGATGACTCAAATGATCTCTTATGCAAAATTTCTAAAGGAGATTCTGTCAAACGAAAGGAAGCTAGAAGAGTGTAGTCGAGTAGCACTTGGGGAGGAGTGTAGTATATTAATCCAGAATAATCTTCTGCTAAAACTCAAAGATCCTGGATGCTTCGTAATCCTTTTCCATATTAGAAACAAGAAGTTCGACAAGGCCCTATGTGACTTAGGAGCGAGCATAAGCTTAATGCCAAATTTTGTTTATTCAACACTCAGCTTCGGCGACCTGAAAGAGACGTGAATAACAATCTAGTTGGCTAACTGAACCGTTCGACAAAAAGAAGATCGATTTCAATCTCGGCGTAGAAACCACCAAACATCTGACTGATAGAAGAAGTCTGCTTCAAGATCGGAGAAAGTGAAGCCCGTTCAGCAAATGGGGTATCCGAGTCTGATTAAGGAGAATCTGCAGGCCAGGCGCACAAGGAGATGACCGGGGAAGTCACATAACCATCCTCGACCTACCTTGGTATGGCAAGCTAACCGAATATCTCAGTAACCAGACCAAAGGCCAAAATGACCAAGGACAACCCAAATCGACTCCGCGGAAGACGGAGCACGCCACTGCGGTCGAAGCCAGGGCACCCTAGTATGCCGATATAGCTAATTACCTCTCCTGCAAGGTGCTCCCAGCAGACTTTAATTACTAACAGAAGAAGAGGTTCTTTTCGTAGCTTAAGATGTATTACTAGGACGAGTCGCTGCTCTACAAATTGGGGGTAGATGGCCTCTACCGAAGATGTGTTGGTAAACCCGTAGCCATGTACATTACATGCGCAGCGGAACCTACGGGTTAAACCCTCCCTAGGATCATCGTAAAAGAAATAAAGGTACGAGATTATGCTATTAAAATTTATACCTCGGATCTTCCTGATCCGGGAGAGAGAAGCGGATGTAGGTCTGAACGAACTTCCGTCTAGCTTCCTACTCCTTCCTGGCTTCTGAAGCACGACTCCGAGAACCTTCTTGCTCTTCCTAGGGATGAAGAACTTGATCGCTCGTTAATCTCCAAGGCAAGAGATCTCTACTCGTATCCACGTCAAACTTCGAATAGTCGGAATAACCGGACTCGGCTAGACGAGTCCAGAAATACTTTCAGGAGTCTCTCTCTCTTTCTCTCTGTATTACGGCAGCCTGGAGGCTATGTAATGTGTCTCTAATAGAGGGGGACTGCCCTTCTATTTATACTAGAGAGGGAGACGAATGATTGCTTAGTTGCCATAACTAATATCCTAATTACAACGCTTATCCGTTCCTAACGGACCTATTCCGTTGCCAACGGAATAGGGTTTTGTAATCTGAAAACTTAGCTGCCGACATATTGGCTGAGTTCTGTTGCCAACGGAACTGTTTTGTTGCCAATGGAACTGTGCTGATTTTTGCACAATCATTCATATCAATCATCCAATGATCGATTATTTCCTTCACCTATTTATACATCATATGTATAACCATTTAAGAGCATTTCCTTCCCGACTAGACGTTGTTCTATATGTGACCGTGTAGGTTCCATTTAACGCTGGCAACGATCTTCCAAAGATCGTAAGTCATGAGTAACCTCGAGACTGGTGTCATGACTACCCATGTTAAATGAAATGATCAGCGATCATAAACCTATCTGAATAGACATTTGATTATTCCTTTTGTTCTACGATATATGTCTTATCACAAGGCACGGTAGTATGTCATCCTTGAGTTTGAACAAAGTCTCTTTCCTGATCGAGAATTAGACTGAGTAAATACAAAATGATATTAACAACACATGTTAATCCATTTTGAGCATGACCATGCATTTCCTTCAGTCCTAGTTCATCAGGGGCCCAGAGATGTCTCCCTCTTACCGAGAGGAACAAATCCCATCTTGGTCACTCACATTCCTCGTCATGATTCAGTGCATACCTAATGATGACCCTAATGATCATCCCATTACGGATGACGTAAGATCATATTAAAGTATGCAGTTCCTCATACAGGAATCGAGATATCTCTGGGGCCCCTAATGAACTAGGACTGAAAATGCATGGCCATAGTCAAAATGGATTAACATGTGTATGTGTTGTTAAAATATCATTTTGTATTTACTCAGTCTAATTCTCGATCAGGAAAGAGACTTTGATCAAACTCAAGGATGACATACTTTCATGTCTTGTGATCAAAACATATATCGTAGAACAAAAGGAATAAGCAAACGTCTATTCTGATAGGTTTATGATCGTTGATCATTTCATTTAACATGGGTAGTCATGACATTAGTGGATAGTAGCCATAAGATGATTTTGGTTCTAGGTGGGTCTTTCAGCTTCCACAGTTGCACGTGGTTAGGGTTTTTGACTCCTCAATTTGTGAAAAAGGCATGTGCTTTTTGCACCGAGAATTTATCATCTGGGTTGTACCCATTCCAAATTAGCTTGTCTTCTTCTATTTTAAGGATTTTGGATGATATGATCTCATGAATATTACGGAGATCCTCTAGTAGTAAGGATGCGCATAAAGGCTTCTCCCATTGAAGCTTGATTTAGTCCGATAGGGTCTCTTGCACCGTAATTGTTCTCCTAGTTGATTATAGGTAAAGCCTAAGAAATTTGGTTCCTAAAGTGGACCTTCCATGCTAGAATCTGTTCTAGAAGTCTGTGATCGCGTCATTGCATATGTTTGTTGAGATCTTATTTTGGAATGCTGGCCTTAATGCGGTTAAATCCTCTATAAAGTTGCTTCGCCAGTAATGCTTCCGAGGGTTACTGCCATAGCATTCATGCAAAGTCTTTTTCCCGATGCCTATTTTTTCATCTTCTGCCTTACAAATCTATTTCATAAGCATAACTTTATTATACAGCTTTAATCCTTGACTCCCATACCTCCATTAACTTTGCAAGTGCACATCAATTCCCAATTTGCTCGATATTTACCATTTTTTATATTCATTCCGTCCTCCCCATAGTTGCGGCGAATTGAATCAATTTCTTTAATAACCCAAGTTAGGAGGAGGAACGCGTGCATATAGTATGTGTGTGGGGGGTTGGGGGGGGGGGGGGGGGAGAGACCGGTAGGATTGAATTAAGTAGGATCAATCAACCCCTTAGTGAGAGGAATTTGGCAGACAAGTCAGCTACCCTCTTGCGGATGCTTTCAATTTTTATAATAATTTTTCTAGCAGAACATTGTTGGAATAAAACAAAAATTTTATACTATTTAAGCTAAATTTTTTATTCCATTTATCTAGCAGAACGTTGTTGGAATAAAACAGAATAGTCGGCTATTCTATATTTCACTATTCCTCTATTCCGCATTTTGCAGAACCAGCCCTTAGGATATCTCACGGCTTCATCCGCCATCGTGAGGGTTATCATCGTGTCCTCCAGTTCACCTATCCCCAACTTCTTAAAGAAAGATAGCGGCATAAGACTCACGTTCTTCCCCAAATCGCATAGTGCTCGATCAAACCGTTTTTCGCCAATGTGACAGGGTATGGAGAAATGGCCCGAGACTTTCAGCTTCTGTGGATGCTTGTCTTGGATTATCGCTGCATTGCTCCGTTAGCATGATGGTCTCAAAATCTTTTGGCATCTTCTTGTCGGACAAGATCTCCTTAAGATATTTCGCGTAGGCGGGCATCTGTGTCATCACGTTTGTAAAGGGGAACGTGACATTAAGCTTCTTCAGAATCTCGATGAATTTCGTGATCTGCCGATCAATCTTCTATCTCGCGAGTCTTTGAGGGAATGATGGCGGTTTGTAAGGTGGCAGAGGCCTGTAGTTAGGTTCTAGTGGTGCCGAAGGAATGTATAGGTGAGGTGCGTCTGTAGGATCTAGTACCACAAGTTAAGGTGTTGTTTTGATTGGTCTCAGCTCATCTACTTGGGTCTCCTCAGTTGTGGGTGTTGAAATAACCGTGTTCCGAGATTGAACTGCTTGCTCGGGTGGTAATACTGCGGGTTGTGGTTGGTTCGTCTTGACCCTCTTCATGGTGGGTCCTTGATAGCCTTGTTTGCTTCTTAGAATCATCACAGCATTGAATTGTTCGCATGGGTTCTCAGTTCTGCTCAAAAACTTCCCTTCCTGCTGGAATGTACTACTTGCGTTTTATGGGTGTTCATTCGGTCGGTTCGGCTCAAACCGAACCGAACAAGACTAAACCGAACAAAACCGAACCGAACTAACTTGTAACCGAACCGAAATAGATTAAAACCAATTTTTGAACCGAACCGAATGAACCGAATTTTATATCGGTTTATTCGATTAAACCGAACCGAATTACAAATGCATACTGTTTCAACACATGATAAAAACTTGAAAAAAAAAAAAGACCATAAACATTAATTCCACACAACTCTAATATTAAGACATTCAATCATAAATTCATACCAGTGCAAGTGAACAAAAATATAAATTGCACCTTACAAACATCCAAATCCAAAATATTATCAGAAAGATTTCAAATTAAGAACAAAAGAAGTCCAACCTAGTACCAAGTTCAATCACCTTACACATAAAAATAAAAAATAAAAACTGAAATAACATTTTTTTCATCAAAGCATCATGTAGTACGAGTCAAATTATCTGAA
This sequence comes from Juncus effusus, assembly GCA_027726005.1. Taxonomy (NCBI): domain Eukaryota; kingdom Viridiplantae; phylum Streptophyta; class Magnoliopsida; order Poales; family Juncaceae; genus Juncus; species Juncus effusus. Next base: position 2,353,382 of record CM050903.1, on the reverse strand, counting down.
GAATCCATCCCCATCTTTGCAAATTCTAAAAGAAAAATTAAGAAGAAATATTGTTATCACAAAATATCTACAATATAATTAATTCAACCATAACATAAATAATAATGACAAAAGATATTTATGAATAAATATTACCTTCTTCAAGCTTATCAAGTATTTCTAAATTTTCTTCAATACCAACATGTTGCTTGGACCGAATCCAATCTTTGGTACATATAAGAGCTTCGATAATTTTAGGAGTTAATGACCCTCTAAATTCGTCAAGAACTCGGCCATCGGTACTAAATGCCGACTCCGATTCAACCGTTGAGATGGGGATAGATAAAACATCACGTGCCATACGGGAAAGAATAGGAAATCTTGGACCATTAAACTTCCACTATCCCAAAATATCAAATTCTTTTCCTTCTTCTACACTTTCAAGTGCCTCACCTAAATATTTATCTAACTCTGACTTATTCTCACTTCCACTAGTTATTGACTTGTGTTTTTTAAACATGGAGACCATCATTTCCATTCCCTCACATGCATGTGGCACACTTGTTTGAGCAGTATTATTTCCATTTCTTTGTTCGTTTTGTGGTGCATACAATTGTTTGTATTCATTAAATAATAAAATAAATTCCTCCCTCGCTTTCTTACTCATTATGTCACCTCTTTGTTCATCATATAATTTTTTAAGAACAAATTCTACTAATTCCAACTTGTGTCTCGGGTCAAGTACAACTCCTACATATATTATCGGGTTAATCTTTTCCATATTACCCCAATATTTTTCATACTTAGCCCTCATTCTCTCGGCCATTGCACTCAACTCTAAATCTCCACTTTTTTTCCATATCTTTAATAAAAACTCGACATCGGTAATTTCATTAAAGAAGGTATTAGAAGTGACATAAGTAGATCCGGAATTTCGCTTAGTGAGATTATAAAAATATTTTAAAAAATCTACAAACCTCTCAATATTCTTCTAATCTAACTCGGTAGGTGCACCTTTTTCCCCATCATATTCTTCACCACTACCAAGTTCCGCATTAAATTCATTATCTAATTCTGCATAAGTATCAAACACTTTTTAAACTTCAAAGCTACATCCAACATTAAGTACGTTGAATTCCATCTAGTAGGGAGATCTAAGCACAACAATGCTTTGCTATTGATTTTTTCCATAACTACACAATCTTTGAACTTTTGAAACCTTTTTGGTGATTGCCTTACATATTTGACCGCCGCTCTAACTCTACAAACCGAGTCGCTTATTTCTTTTAAACCATCTTGCACCATTAGGTTTATAATATGTGCAATGCATCTCATATAAAGATGCTTCGCCTTTAAAATATTGGTGCCCCAATTGATAATTCTTTTTCTTAAATAATTAACCGTAATAGTATTCACGCTTGCGTTATCCACCGTTATAGTGAAAACTTTTTCTATTCCCCAATCTAACAAATATTTTTCTAAAGACATCCTGATTTGCTTACCATCGTGACTAAAAATCGGGCAAAAATTCAAAATCCTTTTATTTAATCTCCAATTTTCATCAATAAAATGTGCGGTAAGACACATATAATTCAATTTATTTAAAGAGGTCCATGTATCCGTGGTAAGACAAACCCTTTGGTCATTCATGTACTTTTTCAATTCCATTTTTTTTTAGATATAGGCCAAAACAATCCCTAGTTATAGTTGGTCGAGAGGGTATACAAAACTTTGGACATGCGGCTAACATAAATCGTTTAAAACCCTCTCTTTCTACGAATGAGAATGGTTGTTCGTCTAAAATAAGCATAGTAGCAAGGGCTTCTCTAATAGCAACTTGGTCAAATCGCCACAACGGACCAGTTTTTCGCCAATACGACAGGTTATGGAGAAATTTCCCGAGTCTTGGATTATCGCGTTGCATTGCTCCGTTAGCATGATGGTCTCGAAATCTTCTGGCCTCCTCTTGTTGGACAAGATCTCCTTAGGATATTTTGCGTAGGCGGGAATCTGTATCATCACGTTTGTAAAGGGCAACGTGACATTAAGCTTCTTCAAAATCTCGGCGAATTTCGTGATTGAAATAACCGTGTTTTGGGATTGAACTGCTTGCTCCGGTGGTAATACTGCGTGTTGTGGTTGGTTCGTCTTGACCCTCTTCATGGTGGATCCTTGATACCCTCGTCCGCTTCTTATAATCATCACATCATTGAATTGTTCGCATGGGTTCTCAGTTCTACTCAGAAACTTCCCTTCCTGCTGGAATGTACTACTTGCGTATTGTGCTATGTACGTCTCTGTTGTTTGATTGACACCTATAGGGGGTTTTTAATAGGCCTAATGTGCGGAAACTTGAATATATGGATTTTTAGGGTTTTATATATTTTTTTATTATTATTTTTAGACTTTTGTTGATGGTTGTTTGAATACTAATTAATAAAGTAAAATAAATAAACAAGAAATTAAGGTAAATAGAAAAAGTAAAGACATACCGAACGCATGAACTTGTTGACGAAGTTCGGCGAGGACCATGCGTTAGCCTTAACCACCCGTTTACTCGCAAGCGACCCTTGCCGCGTTCACGAGTTGCCTACTCTCTGGGACTTGCCTTGCGGCTCCGATAATCACTAATCCAAATAGTGTTTGATTACAAAACCACGATCCACCGTCGCCTTACAACAAACTTGACGAAGCGATGAAACAATAACTTACAAACTCGATTTCTTTAACTTCAACAAACAAACAATCAAGCACGCTCATTCAATTCTCTCTAATCTCACAAAGAATATGGAGTACATTTTGTAGAACACTAGAGAGAGTTTTCTTCTTTATTTTGCCGAAAAATTGACTTTAAAAATGGATTAGGGTTGCTCCTTTTAAAGAGGGAAGGAGCAGCCCATCAAAAATGGAAACTGCAATCCTCCGGTCAACCTAAGGAGATCCTCCGGTCGACTAGAGGACGGAAAACAAAAGTGAAATAAAATCGAATCTAAAATCAAACGACTAGTTTTTGATCCTCCGGTCCACTGGAGGATGTTTTAGCATACTCTGTTGGTTCCTCAGGTTTGACTAGAGGAATCCTCCGGTCGACCTGAGGAACTGACAAAGAACATGGTGATATTTTCTCTCTTTAGTGAAAAACTAATTTTACTCAAAAGAAGCTAACAACTACCAAACACAAACCACATGCCTTCTAGCATCCTTGAAAGACCGACTAGCATCTTTTGCAACCCACTTGATTTGATCTCCATTCCACGTCTTCTTGAGCATGCGATACTTCTGACTGATTCAAACATAACTCAAAGAATATGATTAGAAATATCGGAATTGTTTTAAATATCATCAAACTAAGAACAACAAACTCCCCCTTTTGATGATTTTCAAAACAATTCCGATAAAATAAGTATTTTATTTCTTCTCCCCCTTTTCGAAAAACAATCAAAAGGGAACACCTAACAAGAAAGAGTGACTCTCCCTAAATTGGTGCTCCCCTTTAATTTAATAACCCTTTTTAAAAAAAATTCATTACCACAAGCACAAAATAGGTTAAACATCATGAAAAATATTCGAGATACATCCTCACGCACTTAATAGTTCAAAAAGAGTTCTAAATAAAACACATAAATAATTTTAATACAACAAAACAAAATAGATAAAAGAAAATAAAAGTCTTGACGAAAATCAAATGAACACACTAAAAAGGGTGATTGAGGATAAGGTTGAAAGGTTGAAAGGTGGAGAAAGCTCTATGTTTTCGGACCAGGTTAGTCGGTTGAATTAGGGTTTGACAATGAAGAGGGTGGTGCAAGCCAGTGACTGAGATCCGCGCGTAGAGAGTTGAATTGTGCATCAACATGCGCGTAGAGAGTTGCGAACTGAGTATCGACATGGGTACGTAATTCGGAGAGATCCTGACGTATTTCAATTTGAGAGTCGAGAAGTGTTTCGTTGAACTCGGTTGATTGGCGAAAATAAGCGCGAGCCGCCTCGGAGTCAGTACTAGTTGAGTAGTCGTAATTTACCGGATCATCCTCTTCCATAGGAGACAAATTGGGTTCGGCCGCAGGTGGCACCGGAGGATTCGAGGAGTTTGCGCCACGACGCGCACATTTCGACTCTTTGAAGACTTTGTCGTGAGTTGCCCAAATTGGTTCGCCATGTTCATCTAAATCCGGGAAAGTGTAGAATAGTTGCTCGGAGTTAGGGACGAACACATTATTTTTATCTTGAGATAAGCCGTAGGTTCTGAATCGGTTGATGTGAAGAAGGTCATGGCTAGATACCGATGAAAAGCCCATGTTACTAAAATCAATCCCAAGACGGTTGCAAATCCAAAAAATAATGTGGCCGTAGGGAAAATTTCCCGTACCGCTAGGTTGAGATTTCATATGATGATAGATTGGTACCATAAATGACGAAGGAGGTACGCATTTCGTCGGTCAAAATCGGATTTGCGTTTCGAAACCGGCGTGAGAATGTTGTTGACGAAATGGAATACGATCCGTTGAAAAGGTGTGTAATTGGTGGTTAAGTGATCCGGATCGTCAAGGAGTAAATAATCCTTGAAAACGTTAAAGTCCCCATCGTCCGTGGGGAATTTGCCGGATCAAGTAAGATAGAATTTGAAGGGGTTATCGGACACGTCAAAACCGAACCAATCACAAAGTGTTGCCGGATTAATCATGATTTGTCGCCCAAAAAGCCACGAGTTCACTGCATAATTTTGATCGTCGAATGTTGCATTTGCGTAAAATAGACGAACAACCGTCTCATAAGATGGATTGTCAACCTTCATAAAGACGGTGAATTTCCAAAATTCGGCATATTGGAGGAACGCATCATAGATTTCGGTGTGTTCTTGAGATCGATGAACAAAATAACATTCGCAAAGGTTCTTGAGAGAAGTTTGTTGTACTTGTCGAAAGCGTCTTTTGCGTGGAAAAGGAATTTATTTTTCTTGTCCGAGAAGTTCAAATCTTGGGCTAATGGACAAGATGAACGAGGAGGCGCCATCGGGTTTAGACAGTGAATTGATGAAAATTTAGAAAAAAAAAGTTAGTAAACCGAATCCGGAGTGAATCCACGTAGATATACTTGCCGGAAGTTTGAAGTTGAAAAGAATTATTAAGGAACCCGAGCAATCGTCCAAAACAATAAAGCTTTGAATCGGGAGAGAAAGGGTTGATTGATTTATTTTGACATGAGATTATGAGGAGATTTGCCGTTTGGAGTTGATGAGAAGCGGTTTGAAGGCCAAGAGAGTTTGATTTGGGGTGGTTTGATGCTCATAAGGTCTAGGGTTTCATGGGAGGAGAGAAGGTTGTTTACTAAGGGTAAATAGAAGGAAATAAAGGTTGGGGGAGAAGGGTTTGGAGGCAGGGGGGTTGGGATAAAACTTATCAGGTTCAGAAAGGAGTTAACGGGTATGTATTTGAGTGATAGCGGGTCTAAATAGGGCTAGCGAATGGAGGTTAGGGAATGAACGGGTTTAGGTGTGAAGCGTAACGGGTTTAGTTGGTAACGAAATGGATCCGAACTACCGAAGGGGCGAACCCGTTGGACCGCACGAAGAGAGGCGAGCGCTTCTTTGCTCCTGAATGGTCCTCCGGTTTGACTGGAGGTTCTGACCGGTTGACCTGAGGTTTTTTTTTTTTTTTTAAAGGTTTAAAATGGTGTTTTCAAATAAACTTTTCGTTAAGACATTTTGAATATAAAAATACATTTTTAATAGATAAAAGAATATATATTTTTGTAAAGAAAAAAAATCGAGGAGAATCAATAAAACACCAAAAAAAAAATTAATTAATATGGTGAGAACAAATACTATCCAAACACTGATTGGTCTTACACGAAGAACTAAGATATATCTACAAGAAAATATATTAGTTAAAAAATAAAAAGGTTATTTAACTAATATGATTTCTTGCTCATAGCTCCCCCTTAGAATATGCCTTAGGTTAAAATGGGGGGAGCTTACCGAAGCATCTAGGTAGACTTCGATACCTCCAAATCGGAGGTAGAGCTACTAGTGTTTCTATCATCACGCATCCAAACAAATTTTGAATAATTCGCAGGTTTACGCAAGAGACACTCTAACGAGATATGGCCTATTTTGCAACAATAGTTGCAAAATGAACAAATAGGGTTTGAAGTCTCTTCAGTATCTTTCACAAAATGATTTTTATAATGGTTTGAGAACTCGTCTTTCCTAAGCTTTGGGTCGGTCGACTTGGCACTAAAAACGGTTGATTTTGTTAAATTCTTCGATCTTGAAAAATTGTTCGATTTTACAAAATTGTTTGAGTTTGAAAAACTTTGTTTTTGATGTGAATTAATGTAATGTTTGGGAGCTCGATGTTTTGATTCATTAGGTTGAATCTTCCTCGGGACATGTGTGTCGACTATTTCATAAAAATAACCATTAGGAATCTTTTTATAAAGTCTTTCGGTTGTGACACCGCGGTTATTCTCATGAATATGTCGAAAATCATGAAGATAGTGAAACCTATTGTTTTTACTAAAACTTTTAGAAGTTCGACTTTTAGGACTTTGGCCCTTAGAGTGGTCTCGATACAAGAATGCACTTCCTCTACTCCTCAGTTGATTGAGCTCCCTTTTTACTGTATGGTTTTTAGGTCTTGAAGGAGCGGGTTTAGTACCGACCTCTTTCTTGAACCCTAAACCGGTTTTATCAATTGGTTTTTGTCCTATAAATAAGTTGTCTAAATCAAGTCTCCTCGAGACATTTCTGGCAGAAGCAGACTTCGACTTACAATTATTTATCTTCTTATTTAAGTTATCATCGATTGAGTTGTTATTATTATTTAAATTTAATTTTTTTAATTCTTTTATTTTTGCCTTGTACGACCTTACCGAACCTTCGGAAACAATGAGTAGTTCTGGGGTACTAATAAGAGACTCTCGAAGCCTTTTTAACTCTTGTTCTAGTTCATCGCGGGTTTCGGGTTCTACATTTTCAATAACTTGATTGGAACTAGGAACCTTTACATCTTCTAAAACATAATTTACAGTGGGATCTAGATATACCTCGTGACTCGTGTCGCGGGAAGAACCGAAGGAAGTCATGTCGATGAAGGATGTTGCGGGAGAAGGATGGGGTTGAGCTGGAAGCTGTCCTAGTCGAATCATTTCCTGTATCGCCCTTTCGCATACCTCGTCCACGTCATCATATGCCATGAATGCGACATTCGTCATGTCTGATTCGGAGTCGGAGTCCGAACCGGAACCATCAAATGAATCGCTCGACTCGTCTCCTCACACGGCCACCTTGGCGGAATGACCTTTTGACTTCTTTTTCTTGTCCTTTCCTCGGTCATCGTGCCTCTTTTCTCGTTTTTTGTCGTGTCGATCGTCGGACCGCCTTTCACGTCGCTCGTGTCGATCATCTGAACGTCCATCATGTTTTTCATCATCGTTCTTATTCCACTGAGCGAGCTCGGGATGTAAGGTGAAACAATTGTCGATGGTGTGTCCCTTCTTGTTGCACTCGAAGCAGTACGTCTTTTGGTTGTTGCGACGTCTGTTGTCGTTAAACCGTTTTTCCTTGGCTCGAAATTCACCGAAATGTCGCACTAAGCACGCTATTTCATCATCCTCATCAATCGAGCTTGTTGCCGACATAGCCACCGTTTTGGGTTGGGAGTCGGTTCCCATTTGCCTCACTCGGGTTTCGAAATTACGGAAGTAGTTAACAAGTTCTTTCGGCCCGATATCTTTCGTTGCTAGCATAGTTTCCAATGAGACTCGAAGTACTTCCCAGCTCGATGGCATTGCCCTAATTAATTTTCCTACAACTCGATCATCGGTTAGTTTCTCTCCTAAAGCGGTGAATCCATTTCGGATATGCGACATACGAGTGTACATATCCTCGACGGATTCACCTCCGATCATCCGAAAATTATCAAATTGTTGATCAAGTCCCATAAGTTTGGTTCTCTTCATTTGATTATTTCCCTCAAATCTATTTAAGAGAGCTTTCCACATTTCATTAGAATTAAGACAACCATCAATTATTACAGAAAATGTGTTCGACATGTTTGTGAGAATAAGATTTTGTGCCATTATGTCAAGTGTGATATTTGTTTTGGTTATATCGGTATGGTTTGTGGTACTATTGGGTACAAATTCTATGGTAAAACCGTTTTCTACTACCTGACGAAGTCCATGTAGTTCGAAGACATTCACCATGCATCTCTTCCAAAGATTCCAAGTTTTACCATCGAGTTTCTCCGGATAAAAGACGTGTAGTCGATTTGTCGGGAGTGTCGCCATAGATCGAAAATACACGTTGTTTCAAATTGGAATTTGAAACGGTCTGTATTCCCGCTCTGGTACCAATTGTTGTTTGATTGAGGCCTATAGGAGGGTTTTAATCGGCCTAATGTGCAGAAACGTGAATATTTGTATTTTTAGGGTTTTATATATATATTTTTTATTTTTTTTAGACTTTTCTTGATGGTTTTTTGAATACTAATTAACAAAGTAAAATAAATAAACAAGAAATTAAGGTAAATAGAAAAAGTAAAGAGATACCGAACACACGAACTGGTTGACGAAGTTCGGCGAGGTGGTTGCGTTAGCCTTAACCACCCGTTTACTCGCTAGCGGTTCTTACCGCGTTCACGAGTTGCCTACTCTCCGAGACTTGCCTTGCGGCTCCGATAATCACTAATCCAAATAGTGCTTGATTACAAAATCACGATCCACCGTCGCCTTACAATAAACTTGACGAAGCGATGGAACAATAACTTACAAACTCTATTTCTTTAACTTCAACAAACAAACAATCAAGTACGCTCACTCAATTCTCTCTAATCTCATAAAGAATATTGAGTAAATTTTGTAGAACATTAGAAAGAGTTTTCTTCTTTATTTTGCTGAAAAATTGACTTTAAAAACGGATTGGGAGCAGCCCATCAAAAATGGAAACTGCAATCCTCCGGTCAACCTGAGGAGATCCTCCGGTCGACCTGAGGACGGAAAAAGGAAGTGAAATAAAATCGAATCCAAAATCAAACGGCTAGTTTTGATCCTCCGGTCCACTAGAGGAATCCTCTGGTCGACCTGAGGATTTTTCAGCATACTCTGTTGGTTCCTCAGGTTTGACTGGAGGAATCCTCCGGTCGACCTGAGGAACTGACAAAGAACAAGGTGATATTTTCTCTCTTTAGTGAAAAACTAATTTTGCTCAAAAGAAGCTAGCAACTACCAAACACAAACCACACGCCTTCTAGCACTCCTTGAAAGACCGACTAGCATCTTTTGCAACCCATTTGATTTGATCTCCATTCCACGTCTTCTTGAGCATGCGATACTTCTGAATGATTCAAACATAACTCAAAGAATATGATTAGAAATATTGGAATTGTTTTAAACATCATCAAACTGAGAACAACAGTCTCCAACACCTTGCTGTGTGAGACTAGTGAGTCCACGGGGCTTGCTAATTTCTGCAATTGATTGTATAATTCTTGGCCTTGGATCCGAAGTTCACCGGTAATTTTGGTTTGTTCCGCTATAAAATTTGTTAGTATAGAGTAAAGTCCCGGTCTTTAAACGTTGTATCCTTGATTTTGTGTGATGTTTTGAGGTTGACCAACTAGTTGATTACTTCTATAAGACGGGTCCGGGTTCCTCCAATTATTATTATATGTTGGTGTGTACTGGTTAACGATATTCACTTGTTCAGATTACAGGACAATTGTTACCATCATGCCCGGTCTGACCACATACAACATGAGAATTTTCTTGCACTTAAAAAAAAGGGAAAAAACAATTCATCTACATAAAAAGATTAACAAACTATAAAGATAAAAAAGTGCATGTTTTCTTGTCTTGAATAATATGTGAACTTAATAAAAATAATATTGTAGTGAAAAGTAAAGGTGCAGTGCAAAGTAACATGTGGGCTAAATCACCAAAGCATGAGAACCAAGGATAATGACCAGATAAATAAAATACGACTTAACTAACAAAGAAACACATAAAGTGTGCACAAGAAAATTTGTTCATTTCTTTATTTTAATATAAAAGTTGTTAATTTCAACTTGTAATCACAAAGACACAAAATGTACAAATTTATTTGGAAACACAAAAGTTCCTTGCTATAAAGCATCGGAAGGAACCAAATATAGAAAATAAGTTTTCAAATGAACTTTCTGGGCTCGGGAGAGGGTTTTCGACTCAATTGCACCGACTGAAATAGACGGTTTGCCGTATTTTTGCAATGTTTTTCCGTCGGTCATAATGAGGGAAAGGCACATTGTAGAACTTGTTGTTATTTTTGTCACTAAGGCAATGTCGTGGACATGAAATATGTGGATCCATGAGTTCAATCTAGTTAAACAAGTCATATCACTACGTCAAAAATCGTTCCATTACATGGTTTTTTTTGCTCATATACGTGGTTCAAACAGTGGTAAAGCACGTCTTCTCATGGTTATGAAACCGTGGTGGAATCGTGACATCTCCATCCGTGGTAAACATTTATACTCACGGTTTCGAAACTGCGTGTAAGTCCACCACAGATCTGTTTACACAGTGGAAATTGTGCTTATCGCTGGCATATTAACACGGTTTTGACAACCGTGAGTATGCTAACACGGTTGGAACCATGGTTAATATACTTTAATATCTCATTTTCTTAACACGGTTAAAAGTTAAAACCGTGGTTACTGTATATTTATATTTAAAATTTTATATATTAGTAATCAAATTTATATTTTCATTCTATAAATATTTCAATTAATTATTAAAATAAAATATTAAAATTATATTTGAAGCGAATATATTCCACTAAATCAAAATATTCCATACAATCAAATATACAACATTACAAAATATTTAATATTTTACAAACAAACTAAAATATCCAACATTTCATTACAAAACCCTAATTTAGCAAAGAGTTGCATATGGAATCCGACGGCTACTTGACATACTTGTGTTGTCTCTTTTTACCCTAATTCAACAAGGCATGAGAAAAATAAGCTGAATTAATATACATAATAATATGAAGAATTTTACTGATAGGACCCTACTAGACTTATAATTCTTGGAAAATAAAAGATTTACTAGTTTACCAGCGGCTTTTGGGTGCATTTGTCAATTTATTCTTGGAAATGAAGGCATTATAAGTCTAACTTGCTCTTTCGCTGTAACAATAAGTTAAAACATATTAAGAAATGTCAGTAGTACAATTAACAAAAGAATATATAAAATAAAACACAGTCAATAGTCCAACCAATAATGTCAGATTAAGAAATGAAAATTAAACAAATAGACCAAGGAAGAAAAACAAACTGAATTAATACACATGAAGATTATACTGTGACTATAAACGGACTGTCACCAAAGAAATCTCACAGCCTTTCACAATTTCACAAGAGGCTCAGATTTTGCTATGTAGTAAGAATGATTAAAAACATAAGGGTTTCGTTGCAAATAACAGTATATTACTCACAAAAACCTGAAGGGTATATTTAAAAAAATTCAGATCTTACTAAATTAATGTAGCTTCCTAAGATAAGCATGCCATTACTCATTAATACTTCGAGTTGATACATTCTATTTTTGTTTAATATACTAATAAAATATATTTTTCAATAAAAAATGAAGAACAATAATATGAAAATAAATAAATAAATAAATATCAATTACCTTTAGTGAGGTAATATAATTACTAGAATATTTGGCTGAGGTTTTTATGTGGTTAAATTAGGTTTTGGATTGAAGTTTTGTGATATAAACTTGAAATGGCTGTTTTAGGTTTTGTTCTTAAGTTTAGTCCATTAATTGAGTAAATTCTTAGTTTAGATTGCTCAAACTTAGCATTCAAACCAGTTAAATTATTTTCTAAGTGATTAATGATTGTCTCGATTTGCAAATTACCATTTAATCCCTATTTTTTATAATTAAAAAGTCTTGCTTCTTCCAGTCATTGATTTCCAGCAGTATTTTTCTGTTTTTGTAGTGTTTTTCCTTCATTTTGTGCCCCAATTAATTATGAAAATTAAAAATAAATATTTTTCCCATCAAGTTCTCGTTTGGCAAATAATTTTCAACCTAAAGTTTGTCTAATTCCCATTTTTATTTTTTTAGATATGATTTTCGTAAAAACCTAATTTTTTGAATTTCTGTTTTCTGTTTCTGTTGACTGATATTGTTTGTTTTGAATTTTTAAAAATATAAAAATAAAAGAAATAAAATTCATAGAAAGGCGTATCTGAACTTTTTTGAAGTTTAGAATTTTATTCTGAATTTTAATATTTCCATCCATTTTTTAGATTTTGAGATATGGCATCATTTTTAAACATTGGTTTGTCTGCTGAAAACTCTGAACTGATGTCTGTATTTTAATTATTTCTCCCAATATATTCAGCAGAATCTTATGACATTTTCACTGTAGTTTTTTGAATGTGTGAATGAATTTGTATTAATTTTGATAATTTTGGGATGAATATTCTGGCCTATAGAAAACCTGATCTGTCTGCATGCTTTGCTATTTACTTGAATAAAACCCTAATACCAGTCAAGTACCAGATGAAAGATCTCTCTTTCTAGTTTCCAACGATATCTCATTGTTGAATTGAAGTTCGTTTGGTCTAGTTACGAGACAAAATACAGAAGTGTGCCGTGCTGAAAGTTTGGATAAAAACTTGAATTAAGGTTTAAACACCTTGAAATTTTGCAAATAAGGCCCTATATACTTGAGAATTGATTGTGAACCTGTTAAACTTAAGGCCAGTCTCCTTGTGGTTCGACCCCTAGCTCAGTACAACGAATACACTAAATATTTGAATTAGGGTAAAATAAATATTTTTGTTAACAAGAATCGAAAAATGATGCGGTTCACACTTATTACAACCGTTGGTTGTGGGGAAACTGCTGATTGCATCTGGTTCACCTTGACTATCCATTAGCGGTCCTGATATCCTCGTCCGCTTCTCAGAGCCATCACAACATTCACTTGCTCGCGTGGGTTCTCGGTTCTGCTCGGGAATTTGCCTTCTTGTTGGAATGCGTTGCTCGCCTCCTGTGCTATCTACGTCTCCAGCACCTTGCTATGCGAGGCCAGCGAGTCCACTCGGCTTGCTAACTTCTGCAATTGATTATTCAATTATTAGTCTTGGGCCCGAAGTTTGGCATATACTTTGGTTTGTTCCGTCACCAAATTTGTTAGCATAAAATAAAGTGCCGGTCTTTGGTTATTGTATCCTTGATTTGGCGCGATATTTTGAGGTTGACTCATTAAATTACTTCTATACGATAGGTGTATATCAATTTATGGCATTCACTTCAGTTATTACCGTCATGCCCTATTTGGCCGCATACTACACATGTAGAATTGAAACTATTTAACTGAGTCATGGTCGCGGATTGTGCCTATTTTGCTTTGGCAATGTCGTCAATCTTCTTGTTGAGCTCATCCAGCTTTGCTTCTACTAGTGTCGAGTTGTCTACCGCGTAGATTCTTCATACTTGCAGTTGTCGCTCATTGTTCCTACTTTGATAGTTCGCCGACATGCCGTCGATGAGTGAGAATGCCTCCGGTGGGATTATTAACATGAGATGCCCTCCAGTTGATGTATTCACGTTTCCCTTCGATGCAACATTCAACCCATTGTAGAAGGTATGAATGATCAACCATTGTTCCAGACCATGGTGCGGACAAGCCCTCATCATGTCCTTGTATCGCTCCCAGGCCTCGTATAGAGATTCCGAAGGTCTTTGGATGAAGCTCGTGAGCTGGCCTCGTAGGTGTGCAGTCTTACTTGGCGGGAAGTAGCGGTTGAGAAACGTCTTGGCCAGCTGGTCCCAAGTGTCGATCGACCCTCTTGGAAGTGCGTGAAGCCATGACCTCGCTTTATCTCTTAGAGAGAGCGGGAATAGTCATAAGCTGATCGCGTCTGAGCTAACTCCGTCTAACTTCAAGGTGTCGCAGTACTCATGGAAGACTGATATATGCAGTTTTGGATCTTTGGCTGGGCAAACCTCCGAACTGGCGTTGTTGAACGATGATAACCAGGGAAGGTTTAAGCTCGAATGTGTTGGCTTCTATGGTTGGTGCCAGGATGCTAGATTGTGAAAGGACTACGTATGATGAAGCATAATCGCGCAATGTCCTTCGTTCCTCCTTTAATTGAAAATTTTCATTTTCAGCTCAACAAATTTAAAAAACAAGGTGTTTCGAACTTTTTAATACAATGCCTCATGCGTCCCCACATATTTTTCAGAAAAAATCTCAGCTAGGTCGGACTCGAACTTGGGATCTCTCCATTTTTCGAGTGTGCATTTGACAACTTGCACTAGCATGTTTGGTAAATTTAAAAACCATAGGTGTTAATCTTCTAAGTTTAATATAGTTATATTACATATCAAATTCATGTATTAATTAGCTATTATTTTCTTTCTTCATGGAATTCTAACTGATTTTTAACCCTGTGCAATTTGTGTTAGCTGGGATTTACAGCAACATGAAATCAAAATTTTTGTTTCATATGATTTTCATTGGATTTGTTTTGTCAATACTTTTTCGGATTAGCTACTAAGTGACTAGAATTTAGTAGTATTATATTTTAATTGTGAATTTTACTATTTAGTATTATATATTATGACGGCTTAAATTCATAATAATGGCTCAGTTCGCTAACAATACTGGTATAATTCACAAACAGTTGTGTTTTACAAATAATCTACTTTTTGACATACCCATACTCGACCTAACAAATATTTCACGTACTTATAGTTTTTGTTGAAATAAGATACATATTAAATACATAATTCCATATAATACAATTTAAAAAAGTAACATTTATTCATTAAATAATAAAATAAAAAACGTAACTCTTGAACAAAGAATAGGCACAAGAACTACAAAAAATTTATGAATAAAAAGTTAATAGTTTCATACTAATAAACTTAACTATACACGAAAATCTTAATTCACGAATTATTACAGTTTCCATTCTAGCTAATTGACTGAATATTTGACCAGTTTAAAACAATATCTGTATAATACATGAATGTATCATGTATAGTACATATGATGAATTCTTAATAACTGACTTGTTCTATATATCTCCCCGCCCATTTATGTTACACACTTTTTTATATTATGTATATGTAATTTCTTTTTACCGTTAACCCCACCTTGTTTATCATGCTCAAGTTCACTACAATCTGAGATTCGAATTTCTAATGATATCATACTCTGATAGTTATTACAAAATTTTTAGTTTAGTTTGTAACTTCATTAATTTTTAAGTTATCATTCACATAATTGGCAACTAAAGTATTTTACGATTATATATGACTTATCTGTATTTATTTGGAATAAGAGACTTAGTCTCTACTTATCTAGTGATAATAATAATAATACATGAATGCTAAGTTATCAAAACCGGACCGGACAGCGATCGGATGAGCCCTGGGTCACTGGTTCACAAGTTCGACCGGTTAACTCGCTGATTTTTCTTGGTAAAATTTTTATATATCTAAATTAATAAACTTATAATAATAAAAAACAATTACCCTTTTATCAGAAAAAAAAACAATTACCCTACCAAATTACTTTAAAATCTTAATTAGGATTGTAGTAGATCTAGACATAAGCTCTGTTTCATAAAAATAAAAAAAATACAGCAGCTTTTTCTTCATCAATCAAATTTAACATCTTTAGTAAAACGAAAGTATGGTTTTGCAATCTTTTTTCAAGAAAAAGCAGACCAAAATCCATATCATAGCAATTCACAAAGTATACACTTGAAACAAAACAATAGCTCATCATTGAAACATACTTTGTCTGAATCAAAATCCGCATACACTAAATCAGTGATTCTAAATTGGTGTGGAAGTATAATTTGGGCTTAGCCAAATTCCTCATTATATCTTCAATTTCACAAGTTCCATTAAAGTCTTCACTATATTGTTTGATCTAGTGCTATATTTAATGGATGGACATTTCATCGAACAGGTGTATGTGTCCAATAGAGAATGCATGCGAAATTGAAACAAGTCAAATAGAAACAAATCATACAAAAATACAAAATGAGAAAAATTACAAGAATATAATCAAACAATTTCAAAACAATCAGATTCAAGTTTATTTAAGGAGAGAAATCACAAGCCAGCAAAATTCGGAGAAGATTCAACCTTGAAAAATGAGAAGAGAAATTTAGATCTATCTTATTAGAAAAAAAAAGAGAATCAAACGATTCCACTCTTATTTCGCCTGCCCTACAAATCGAACAAAAAAATGAATACTCGAAGAGAGAAGGAGAAGGTGCTGACGCGAAAAGAAGAAAAGAAACCCAATAGTAAAATATCTCCAGCCCAAAACTGGGTTTTCCTCTAGCCCGAGTCACGGTTTTCACTGGTTTTATTGTATATCCGATCTTTAACTCAAACCGAACAGTAATAGAGTCCGGTTCTGGTTTATTCCGGTCCGACCACCCGGTCCGGTACGGTCCGATTTTAATAACATTACTCAGGTGTAATTGAAAATTTCCTGAAGAAGCTTATATTCAAAAAAAAAAAAAATTATATTTCCTGAAGCAGCCTTCAATTAGAATAAGTCAAATACTAGCCTTTTCATTTCATCAATTGTGTTGATTTGGAGTGCATAAATGGTGAAATTTACTCAACCTTGCAATAATTTTGTTGAAATTATAACACTGCACCATCCTAGTCATCAGTAATTTGGAATTTCCAACACCAAGCAAGAAATTTTAGCCATGTTGAATGATTGTTAGAAAGGTAACTTCACTGACGACACGAAGAATTGCAGCGATATCCACTAGAGAAGAAGGCATGGCTTCACTGCCCAGCCCCGATTCACCAAATTCCCTAAAGTCTGAGTCTAATTCAGCGCCTTCACAAAGAGAGAGAGAGAGAGAGAGAGAGAGAGAGAGAGAGAGAGAGAGAAGATTGAAATTAGGTATTGGAGTGACTTGGCGCCTTCATAATTTGCCGGAGTTTGATGTTCTAAGTTCTTGAAGAATTACTTTTTATGGCCAGAATTAGCTAATTCCAGCTCTTATGTGCCGGCAAACAAAGAATAGATTTTTCGCTGGATTTGAAAATTCAAATTTCACTCAAAATTCTTTACTCCAGTTCATGAATCAGTCGATTCAGATTTGATTCAGTTGATTTAAATCAGAATTGGTAATCTCAATCCGATTAATATCCGATTTAAAAAATTATGTAAAATTTTAATTTTTATACAAGTTGTTTTGATTTTTTTTTAATCTGATTAGATCTATTTCCGATCCCAACTTTCAGAGGCTGATTCTCAATTTCGGAACTATGATAATCTTAAAATAATTGCCAACAACAGCTAGAACAAACAGACTCTAAAATCAATCAATCCGCTCTTTTCACCACATCATCTTTAAGTTGACGGCATTTCATGTACATACGCATATGGTTATGTTTTGAGACTTAAAATACCGCCTAAAGTTAAGCTTTTTTCTTGGACAACTCAATACAAATATAATGCCAATCTGGACCAATTCTACTAGACTATAATTTTGGACGTCTTTCACCTGGAAGACAAGTGTCCAGATTCATACAAGCATATTTAGGATTGTTAAAAAGATATGTGTACAGAAAATGAGTTATTGTTCCATGGATTGTCTCTTGGGTAACAAGTGTGAAGTCCCATGTTCAAAACCAGTCAAAGGCAGATTTTAGTTGGATTTAAATCGAAATTTTAGTTGGATTTAAATTTCGATTTGTTTAATAGTAAAGGAAGTAAGAATGGACTCAATTCCTTCAAGACTCATACATTCCTCAAGTTCTTAATATCTCTATCAAATGTCAAATAATTATGGTAAAATTATGAAAAAATTGTTTTTGTTATGAATATAATTAATGTAGATATCCATTACTTGGCCCCTAAGCAAAGATAAATTAGGAAATGCTTATAAGAATGGAATGAGTCATGACAGGATATTTATTACTGTATATTCTATTGTATTTAGATTAGATTATTTCTTTTATTGTAATTCTAAATCAGGCAAGATATTTCTTGGCCAGCACTCACCCTCTACTATATAAAGAGGGCAGTGACTATTGTATTCTTAATCCACAATTCAATACATAATTCTCTCCTTCCAATTCTCTCTTTTATTATTCTTTTGTTCTTTATTTTATAACACGTTATCAGCACGACTCTACAATAAGCATTTGATGTTCTAAATAACATAACTGAAACTCTGCTTCAGAAGGTACAATTTCAAATTATTAATATTTCATTATATTGTTTATTTTGGATTTCTTTTATTCGATTTTTTTTTTCTTTTCTTGAAATTTGTTATTTTACGAGCTTCTTTTAAGAACATATCTCTGCACCAGAAGTTGCAGATTCTCTTTATAGATCAATGCACCAGAAGTTGCTTGTTTAATTATTTTTATTTTGCAACCAGAAGTTGCGTGTTTATTTTTATTCACGCACCAGAAATTGCTCGTTTAAATTATTTTGTATGCACCAAGAGTTTCTTGTTTAATTATTTTTGCAACCATAAGTTGCATGTTTATTTTTATTTACGCACCAGAAGTTGCTTGTTTAATTTTATTTACGCAACCAGAAGTTGCATGTTTATTTTTATTTATGAACCAGAAGTTGTAAGTATATTTATGCACCAGAAGTTGTAAGTATATTTATGCACCAAAAGTTGCAAGTATATTTATCTTTATTCTATGTACATTTATTTTATGCACATTTACTTTTATGCACATTTACTTTTATGTACATTTATTTTACGCACATTTATTTTTATGCAAATTTATTTTTATTTATGCACCTGTAGTTGCAATAGTTTTTTCCTTTGCACACAAGCTGCAAAACTTATTTTATGCACAATAAGTTGCAAAATATAGCACCAGTAGTTGCAAGAATATAAATCAGAAATATTGTCTAAATCTCGAAGATCAACTCTCAAATAATAATTTGAAAAAAAAAATGAAGAATATATATTAAATAATGATACTCCTTACCTTTTATCTTGCTCTTGAAGCAGCAACAAGATGAAGAGAGTTGTAAGATATATTGAAAACCAATATCATATCTTATTGTGAATAAGCAAACTAATGAGTTATAAAAGAAGAAATTATGAAACTTGTCTAAATAATTGCATTCAAATCCCAGAAGTGAATGTTGCAAAATAATGATATAAATGAGACCAATGCCAGAAGTCATTACAAGAAAATCACATAAGACAATGAGAAGATACAACAAGATATTATTTGTAACTGATTCCAAAATATGTATTTTTGATGTTGTATAAAAGAGCATTGGTTAAGTACCTGTTGTACACCAAAATATTTTGTCGAATTCTATAAAGTCTCTTTAAAAGAAAAAAATTTTATGGTTAATTATGTTTATAATTGAAAACCATTTCAGTAAGCTCTTAAATATTACATAAGACTTTTAGGCGGACCTCCTTGACCATATATTTATTCAATTTATTTTATTTATTTGTGGAATCCAAAATATCTGTCATATGTCCAGCAGACATTGAACAACTAAAATAATAATTAGAAATTGAAAGACATATTAATATAATACCATGTATTGTAAATGTAATTTAAGTCTCCAGAAGAGTTACCATTTTGTTGCCTGTATATAATAGATAATGCTTTAAAATTGTAAATTACTGTTTCTTGTATATAAGCAAAATAATGAATTTTCATTAAAATGAAAAATCACGAATTCCGTACAATTGGTTCCGCATCATTCCCAGAAGTGAATACCACATATAATTAATGTGGATGTCCATTACTTGGCCCCTAAGCAAAGATAAATTAGGAAATGCTTATAAGAATGGAATGAGTCATGGCAAGATATTTATTACTGTATATTCTATTGTATTTAGATTAGATTATTTTCTTTATTGTAATTCTAAATCAGGCAAGAAATTTCTTGGCCAGCACTCACCCTCTACTATATAAAGAGGGCAGTGCCTATTGTATTCTTAATCCACAATTCAATACATAATTCTCTCCTTCAAATTCTCTCTTTTATTATTCTTTTGTTCTTTATCTTATAATAATATTTTTTTTATATACAAATTTTAGAATACCAAATCTTGCGCAATATTATGCATATCTTTTTATTTATGCACGATATTATGTATATCTTTTTATTTATAAAATTCAAATCATTATACTCAAGCCTATATAAGATAGAAATTTCATATATAACGGCTTAAAATAATTTTAGCAAATAAAATTCCGAAGCGGAGCGGATGCGCTCTAGTTGACTAAAGTTTGGATCACATCTCATTGAAATGATTGATGTCTTCATTCTTTTCTTTTATTTACTAAGGCCTATTTCCTTGTCGTAACTTTCATGTAAATAAAAACTGCCTATTAAGTTAACTCAGGCAAGCAAGATCACCTGGGTCCGTTTATTCGAAAATATTAAGTAAATAAATAAATAAATAACAGATCCTCTTTTAAATTTTAAAGCATGGACATGTATTTTTCTTGAATCTATCAACATGTCCTGTTATTTCTCTTCTTTTTTCTATAGAAGTATAGATTAAGAATTCCAACATTGAATCATTTTTTCTCTCAAAAAGAAAAGGCGGCCCTATGTTAGAGAATACTATTGATATATGTTATTCCGTCAAAATCTTAAGTAGGGGTAGACATGCTCTCCTCAGTTTCTATTAAGTTGTCTAAATTAGAATTACATTTTGTATAAAGAAAGTTTGAATTCGTTTCTTTAATTATTGACAAAGATTAATTTTGGCCCATAAACTTCTTAGTGATATAATTTTCTTACCTGGCAACTATTCAATTAATTTCATTTTAATTATTGAGAAAGATAAATTTTAGCTGATAAACTTTTATTGATATATTTTTGACCCCACAACTATTCAATTAACTCACTTTTTATTATTCTATAGATGTCAATTAGTTTTGATACATAGGCATTGATAAAATTGAGAGACGATAAATTTCAAGAATTTTGACATGATAATATATATTAGAGATGATAACTTCAAGAATTTTGACATGATAATAAATGTTATTAGAAGGATAATGCTATATTAGAGCTTGAAATCCCCAATCCCCTCTCAAATACTGAATTACTAAGCAGTTGGCCTCCTCATTATATATCGTTGAGATTCGCAACTGTGTATTGACTATTTTATTTCTCGTCTTTTTGTGTGTTTTTTAGTAATCCTTTAACATGTCTTTTGTTACAGGAAAGAATGTCTATAAGCTTTAAAAATGATGTATATGGAGATCATGGTGGTGGATAAAATTTATAATATGATCATTTATATGAAATTAATCATTTCTCTATATATAGTTTTTATTATATATATATTGAAAGGGAAAGTTTGATAGCTGCTTCGTTGACACTAACCCACTCAGCAATTTACAAGTGGCTGGGTCCCACCTTTTTTTTACTTTTAAACAACAACAAAAAAATTATATTTTATTATTTTTATGAAATAATCAATTTTTGTTTAAGATGGTAATTAGTGTGTTATGCTGCAAGCATATTTTACATCTATTGTGTCAATTTATCTCAAAATAAGAGCATTATTATGTACATAAGATTAGCAATTTTAGAGACTTGGCAAATCAGATTTAGAGTACAATGAAGACCTGCTTGAAAAGTGCTTCTGATTTGGGACTCAAAAGGTTTCATTATATACTGAGAATGGAATATTTTTTTAAATTAAATTATTAGTATTGTAACTTTTGTGTTCTTTTTTGTTTTGCATCAGGTCCACAAGATATGGAGAAGATTTAAAATCTGCCTAAGCTCTTCAAGAAGCTGACGAAGCAAAGAATTTGATTTATTGTGTTATTGGCCATGTTATCTCGTTATTGTAATTATGCAATTTGAAGTTAACCAGATTTAGGGTTATAGGGTAATTTCGTTGTACTTGAGAACTTGAAGTTAAGACTTAAGAGGGTCTTATCATCCGAAACGGGCTTGTTTTCAGGACTTGTACCACTGGTACGGCTTATTTTTGTTTTTGTTTCACTTTTGTAATATGCATATAAATATTTTATTTTGGTTGAATAAAAATTTACATATGGGTAATTCTTTGTGATTGACTTGAATAAAAATAGTTCTAGTTCAGAATCAATTTTATTTTGACTTGATTATAGAATTGTTATGTGCAGTGTACCAGTGTTATACCGACTTAGAATTTAGAATATGCAGATATTTGTGTAGACTTTTTCTTTTGAATTAACAATTGAATTTAACTTACAATGAAACATAATACTGTTGTTCAATTGCGGCCTATAAGGGGGGTTTAAAAGGTCTAATTTCGCGCGGAAGTGTAAATTTGACTATTAGGTTTTACTGACTTTTAGGTTATTAAACTTTTAGGCAGATAGTCGTAATAATTAAATAATTGAAAAAAAATAATGAATAAATAAAAGTAAAGTAACGAGAATACCGAACACCAGATTTGTTGACGAAATTCGGCTAGGTGGTTGTTTTTGTTGTAACCACCCGTTCTCACTAGTGGCCCTCACTGCGTTCGCGAGCGCCTATTCTCCGGAGCTTGCTTTCGGCTCCGATAATCACTAATCCAAATAGTATTTCATTTACAGGACCACGATCCACCGTTCGCCTTACAATCAACTCCTGACGAAGCGATATAACAAGAACTTACAATAGATCTCTTTCAATCTCAACCGACAAACAACACAAAGCGCTCACTAATTTCTCCTAATCTCACAAAGTTTACTGAGTGAATATTATTCAATACTAGAGAGAATTTTTTCTTTTTCTTATCAAAATCTGGTTCTGAAAATCAGATTGGAGCTGCCCTTATAAGGATGAAAGGAGTAGCTCACAAATATAGAAAAACAGGCTATTCCGTTGACAACGCAGTTATTCCGTTCCCAATGGAATACCAAAGAGGAAACAAAATCAACCAAATAAATGCCCAAACGGCTAGAAATCTGTGTATTCTGTTGACAACGGAATCCCACTGTCTATTCCGTTTTCAATAGAATAATCCCAGCTTATTCTGTTGACAACCAAATAAGACTGTTTTTGCAAGGAAGAACACGAAAAGCTCCAAAACTTGAATACAAAGAACGGGAAACTTGAAAGCTAGAAAAAACGAAGCAACTCTTCGATAATTTCAAATTCGATCTAGATAGAACTTTTGCACGTCGACTCAAAATTGATAAAACTCCTGATCTTAAACATGAAATTCAAACAAAATTAGTAATTACAGAATAGTTTTAAAAATCATTAAACCGAGAACAACAAATATAACTTGTTCCAAACAATGCATAACATATTCAAAATATGTCGGTTGCAAACTTGCTAATAATATCAAATCAATTTAATTTAATTTGTTTGCAACACACACATGCGATAAACACGTGCATCGCGCGTGCCGAGTCTAATAATATTTAAAATGATCACATATAATTAAAATTAGTTATTACTTAATTTATAATTATTACTTATTTCAATGATCACTTCTCACTAAAAAATGAATAAAAATACTTAAGTAAGATGATGAACTTAGGGCTACCTATAACATCTCGAGAAAAAAATATATAATTCAAATTAAGAGTCGTTGTCGTTCGAACAAATGGAAAAAATGAGTTTCTCATCTGTAGCAAACGCAGTTCCATTAATAATTGAATTATTGTCATATCATTTGTTGAATCATAAGATATCATAAAATATTGCTGAACATGACAGTAGCCACGTCAGCGTGTGCCATATATATGAAATAAAAATTGACATGAAAAATGAAATGATTATTTAAATAGAATAATATATGAGTAATCAAAAAAAACTTTCTAGCTACTTACCTCATTTGAAAAAGAAAATAAAAAAAAGAATATAATGTTAATTTTTTTTTTTTTTTTTTTTTTTTATAATGGTAAAATTTAAATCATACTAATTAGATCAAGATTTTGCATAATAGATTGGAGCTTTTATAATAGTTAGAATATATCAAGTATGTATCACGTGTATAAATATATTTATATGAGTCTCTCTGTATCAAATGTATAACAAAAATAATGAGCATTATGTATCATTTACCTCTCAAATGATACATAATGCTCTTTAATAAAATTTAACATATTATAGAGCATTATGTATCATTTGAGAGGTAAATGATACATAATGCTCTCTAATATGTTAAAGTTTATTAAAAGATATTCAGTAATATAACTTTTCTCTGAACATCACAGTGGCCACGTCGCCAGTATAGAATATGAAATAAAAATTGATATGGAAAATGAAATGATGAATTAAATAGAATATTACGTCTATGAGTAATAAAAAAATTCTAGCTAATAACCTCATGTTGAAAAAGAAAATAGAATATCATGTCAAGATTTTGTAATGGGTAAAATCAGATTTTGAATAAAATATTGGATCTTATAAACTAGCTAGATTATAGCAAGTACCAATGACGTGTATAAATATATTTATATGCGCCTCTCTTTATCAATGTATAATAAATGTCAGCAATATAATGATACACAATCCTCTAAAATGTAAAATTTGTTAAAAAATTCAGGAAAAAAACCTAGCAGCTTTAAATTTAATCTTCGTAGACAGAACGAAAAAATTCAATCAACTTTTCAAAGACAACAATATGAAATCTAAGGGATAGTTTGACATTGTTGTCGTTTCCAGTTTCATGATTTTTTTACAAGAAAAAAAAATGAAACATGTTTGGTAATTAGTTTTATTTTCCAATTTTTCTGTCTAAATGACAAAAATATTTTTTTGGAAATGAGAGTTTATTTTCATGGTTTCTATTTTCATTATCAAACCTATGAATTTCTCAAAACCACATGAAAATGATATTATAACATTAAAAAAGTATGTTGACCACGAAATTTATATTACATTAAAAAGTTAATTGATACTGAAAAAATATGATATAATGACATTAAAAGAAAGGAATATTGATCCTGAAAACTTTATATTCGCACTAAAATAGTATATTATCATTGAAAATGATACACTAATACTAGAAAGGGTTACATTACCACTGAAATAATATATTAATACTTAAAATGATAAATTGATACGAAAAATGATATATTTATATTGAAAATGATATTTTGACATTGAATACTCAAAATATTTTTTTTCCTGAATTGTCAAAAAACTAGATATATTAACACAATAAACAATATATTGATACTGACAATGATATGTTGATATTAAAACGGTATATTGACACACTAAAATAATATATTTTTACTAAAAAATAAAAGAAAAAAGTTTATTTTTTGCCCCTTAACTATTCAATTAGTCTCTTTTTGGCTCTTAACTTTTTATTAGTCCCTTTTTGACTCCTCAACTATTGAATTAGTTTCTTTTTTACCCTTCTATCCGTTAAATGCTTACGTGTCTGTAAATATGACAAGCGGGTGATGATTTGGCATGTAAGTATGACGTGATAATTGTGACATGATAATTATTTGAAAAAAATTAAAAATTCTTAATCTCCTCCATGAGGGGATTAAGAATTTTTTTATTTTTTATAAAATAATTGCCATGTCACAATTACTTGCCAAATCATTATTTGCGTGTCAAGTTAACAGACACATAATCATTTAACGGATGAAAGGGTAAAAAAATGGACTAATTCAATACTTGAGGGGTCAAAAGTGGACCAATAAAAAATTGAGGAACCAAAAAAGAACTAATTGAATAGTTAAAGAGCCAAAAATAGATTTTTCTCAAAATAAAATTATAACATTGAAATGATATATTGATATTATAAACAACATGATGACATTATAAACTTGATATATTGACATAAAAAATATTATTTAATACTGAAATTAATATATTGATACTACAGGCAGTAAAATAATACTAAAAATGCTATATTGACATTGAAAATTATATATTGTCGTTGAAAACATCATATATTGATAATGAAGATGATATATTGAGACCGGAAATTTTATATTTATATGAAAAATAATATATTAACACTAAAACAATATAATACATTGACACTAAAAATCATCTCACCTTTTCATATTATATAAACCATCTTACTTTTATATACGGCACATGATCCCAAATAATGTTTGTTGGTGCATACATTTAACGAGACGGATATAATTGTCATGTTGACTGAATGTATATTTTAAACTTGTATGATCAGAATAATGTTGAGCATGTGAACACAATTATGATCACTTGACTAATGATTTTGATATTATATTATTATTCCTCAAATTATCAACTTACATGTTTATTAGGGTAAAAATATAGAAACGTGGTAAAATACTTCATTGGGAGATGAAGAGGGACATGCGATTGGGCTGCTAAATAATTATTAATAGTTCCGATTAAATTATCTAAATTAAGAATCCTTGTTTCGTTTTCTTGGGGCCCGTTAGGCAATAGATGGAAGAGTGGATTTGTGGAATAATGGTTTTTTCATTTTATTTCATTATTATTCCGTAAATATCATAGAATAAAAAGTTGATTTAAAAAATACAAATAATTGTTAATTCTTATAATATCCTTATCTTAATTATATTCTATTAATTTATTTAATAATCTCTAAATAAATGTTCAATTAAAAATACAATAATAAAAGAAAAATAAAAGCTTATTCAAAAATATATGATGATGGATCTCTTTAGATAGAGAAAAATGAGTACAATTATTTGCACATTTCAAATTTATGATTTTATGAAATTATTATGGAAAATTAATGTTTTTTTTCATCCATATTTTTTTTACAAAAAAAAAATATAGAAAAAAAATGAGAGAAACAATACATTAATTGCTAGTGATATGTCATTTCAAGATAGAAGAAAGAAGGATATTTCTGTTCTAAATTTTGTCTTATTCCATGGAAGAAAGATCTTCCACCCCCTCATGGAAGAAGTAAATTCCATTCTTTCATCCATTTATTTTATTTTCTTCCACCATTGTTCGCTAGAATAAATCACTTCTTCCATTCTTTCACCTCTATTCCATGTTGCCGAACACTACGCTAGGGAGTTAGGTTGTAAAATTACGAAGCCTGTAATAGCCTAGTGTATTAACTGACCCAGCCAAACTTTCAGGCCAACACCATATTGTCCTGAAAAATACTTAACCTTGGTTGGTGCTAGTAGTTAAGCTTGGCTATTTAAGTTACACAAATTCACATTCACAAGTTAAGCTGAGACTAATCAACTAGACCCTTTCGTTCCGGGGTGTTACAAACTCTCCACTTAAGTTCTGACGTCCTCGTCAGAACTCACAGATGGTCAGCCTTAGCCTAGTACACATTCGTGTGCACCGTCATATGATAGTACTGCAGGTCTCTTTCAACCAATACATATCCGTATGTCTTCGGCCGCACGATAGTAGTTAATGCTCTAGCTTATTTAAGTAACACAAATTCACATTCACAAGTGAAGCTGAGACTAATCAACTAAGCCCCCTTTCGTTTTGGGGTGTTACATGGCCTGTCCCACTTTGTTGCAAAAGAATGATTATTTAATCGATTAATCTTGATTGTTAAGGTCTTATAACTTCTTGGGATATGTCGTGATACGCTTGAAATAATTAATTAAGTCCCTTAATTATGAACTTTCTTTTTGTTATCTCTTAATTAAGTCCCTTATTTTGTCTTAAAAGCATGAATTTGCAATTTTTTCGGTTTTTCACAATTAGATTGAGCACGGATTTTTAGCACGACATCGACACTACTACAAAAGATGCATTCTATAACGGTTCTTAAATCTATTCTATATCGGTTTTGAACCGTTACCTATGGCAATATTACTAAACATATTAAATAACCGTTATTAAATCCACGTTGCTAAATCTTATGCGGTCAAACTTTCGCAACGGTTCACAAGGAGAAACTGATATAAACATTAACCTTTAGTATCGGTTCTTGTTAAATAACCGATATAAAATACGTAACTCCGCAGCGGTTCTTTAAGAAGAACCGTTACATAATCCGCATAAACACATAACCTTTCGTATCGGTTCTTAAAAAATAAGCGATATACAATACATAAATTTCGCAGCGGTTCTTTATAAAGAACCTTTACAGAATCCCGAAAAAATAACAGTTTTATAAAAGAACAGTTGCTAAATTTACACCGGAAAATTATTTTTTAATTTATTAATGCACTTAGTATTGGTTTTCTGTTAATAACCATTACTAATCATATATAATTTTTTTTTATAACAACCGATTTTCTGTGACTAGCCCTTATTGCTAGCCAAAATGTTTATAAAGCAAGCATGCATAGAAATAAATCCACTAAAATATATCATCACTATATATATTATTCATAAAAAAATTATTCATACAAATATTATTCATAAAAAAATCAAATATTTTCTTTTATGAAATCGACAACCATATCCTTCACTTCCTCGATATCCTTCTCGGGATACACATCTGGTCCGATCGACTGTAGAAAAGAAAATCAAAATTTGTAAGAAGTTGAACAAATCTAAAAATTGAAAGAAAATATGAATGAATTTATAAATTTTTTGTTCATACCTTTGGAAGAGCAGAGCCTTGCTGGCCGTAATTTGTAATTATGTCATACATTATCCTCATGACATAATAACCGCATTCGCGTCCCCCTGGTTGTTGTGGGTACTACAATTTAAAAATAAAACAAATGATTAGTTACCCCTAAACCCTAAACCCATAATTCACGGAATTAAAAATTAAAAGGCTAAATGAGGAAAATACCTGAATCCTTAAATATTTTAAATTCTTCTGGCCCTTCATGTTCTTTTCCATACAAAAACGTCGTGTCGCTCTAGAACACAATTAAATTAAGTCATTAATAGTGTTAATTAGTATATATTTAGGTGTTGTAATATTTTAAATTACTTACGTGTTTAATGCATTCTGAATAAGCAACCCCGATACGTTTTGATTTGTCGGGTTCACGATGTAAACAACGAACTTCGACATTCGTAGAACAAGAAGAATCCAATGGTTCCTACAAATCATATTAAATTTTAAAGTTAGGTAAATTCGGAAAAAATAAATACAATATTTATTCGTAAAATAATATTCAAACTGTGAAATATAAGGCAGAAAGATGAAACTGTCGAGATTTTCAACACCAAGCACAACATCACCCAGATAACCGACAACCGCATTAAGATCGGATCTGACGTTCGTTTCTGAGCAACAATATGGATCGAGGAATAGAAAATTGTGCTGGTCGAATGCCGTGCAAAGGCGCTCACAAATCCTACAGGTAAACCCCCATAAGGTCTTACTAAAATAAAATATTAATAAAGACAAAATTATTGAAAATTCATACATGCAGAAGATTTGTAGAATCGAGACGTTGAGCCAATCATCCTTAAAGAGATCAACGATGTCGGAAATCAACAGAATGATAGTGCCGTCAATTCCGAACACCTCTTCACCGAATTGGATCTCGAAACTGAAGATATTGCAGGGTTGGCTCATCAATACCGTGTGTAGCCACTAAGATTTGGAATTAAGTACTCCCACCGTTGCCTCGTCGATCCCATTTGACAGCCGACGACGCACTTTGCACTTTATCGGATTGTTTCTTCTTCACGGGGCCGGTTTCTTCGCTGTCAAGGACTGCGTTTACAAATTTAAAAAATTGAGTAGAAATAAAAATTTTACTAGTATATATTAATAAAGTAGCGAAAAGTAAAAATTTATCGGGCAGCTCGACTAAGTGTGCAGGCCATGTGACATACGTTCCGACCAATTGACCTATGTATTCCGTATCGTCCACAGGACACGGAACACACACGTGAGCTAGGCCTTCGAGAATGCTGTCGATACAAACCCTAACATGATGGGGCAGAAGGGGGTTGTTGTGAATTGCAACACCGGGACCGGACGGATATAACCTCCCGTGCGCTACGAAAATCGTACCCTCATCCCCTTGGACCCAGAGTTTGCATGGAGTGGGACCCTGAAAAAAGTTTTCACGTTAGAAAATATAATTAATTGAATATGGTATAATTTGCTTTTATAGAAAAAATCTTAACCTGGATTTCTTGGAGATATTGCTGTGGCGACACCAAATTGGAGCTCACTTGAGTCGGGGGGCGAGATCCTTGCGGCGAAGTTTCTAAATGCGGGGCATCATTCAATTTTTCAATCATGATCTGTATTGTCTCATTGAATTCCTCCGCTTGTTTGGCCAATGCAATCTTCAAGGTGTCATCCAATTCCGCCTGAGTGATGCAACCGGCGTGACTAGTTTTCCTCCTTGGCCCTTTGCCATAAATAGTTGACAAGCTGACAAATGTGGAGAGCCCCCGTAGCCTCCCAGGATGCTCGGGTGTCCCAATCGAAGCACTCAAGATGACATTATATCGGTCCGACTTAAATAAACCTTGAGATGCTTCTTGAACCTTTGATTCCTGTGACAAATTTTTTTATAAAAGGGTATGTAATTAAATTTATATTTAAATTTATATCGAAATAACTTAATTCACGTACCACGCGCTGAAGGACCTCATTAGTCACCGGATTCGGGACTGTCAAAAAACCCTCGGCTGCCGGCTTTGCTCTCGCCCTCAACCATCTCCAGACGAGGACGAAGACGACAAAATGACCTCATTGTTGTCCCAATTGACGCCTTTGTACCCGGCCGATCCGAGTCTGTGCGGATGGATGTTGTACTTTTGCGCCTCTTTCCCTTTCGCGCTCTTCTTCTGTTAAATATTTTTAATTAATAATATTAATGAAGTTTTAATATTAATATTTTTAATTAATAAATTAGTTAAAATCAAAATTAACATCCAATAGCCTAAAATCATCGGATTCTTTCTGCCGACAAAACTCTGCCCATGCTTCCTCTGAGATATTGAATACATCACACGGATTTTTGGGATTCGGTCGGCGGATGATGAAGTCCCTCACAAGTCTGCCTTTCCAACTCTTCCGATCCTCTCCCATGCGGCGGATGATTTTCTTCTTGTGAGTGTCATCCTTGATATTCCAATAATCCTAAAAAAAAATAATTATAATACTAACCCTAAAAAAAATTATGATACTAACCCTAAAAAAAAATTATGAGACTAACTATGGTTTACCTTCTTTAAGATGCACGTCCACCCGCCTCTAGTCCTCAATCATGCAAGGAACATGATCTCTCGCTAAAACCGCTAGATAGGTTGTAAAATTGGCCGCATATGGCCCGGTAGGGGTGCCATCGTCTTGAAAGTCAACGTAGATAGATGATGGTGTCTTCTTGCGTAATTTCTCGCATGTTGTCCTAATAACCTGTTGAGAGAAGTGGTACTCGCAGAAGAGAAGAACTCGACGGAGTCGACGGAGAAGAGGAGAGAAAGAGGAGGGTGAAGAGAAAATGGTTCAGCGAAACAGAAGAGAAAGGAATTAAGCTCTCTGTTGTTTGAGCGGGCGGCGAAATGAAACAGCTGGTACTTCAAGAAAAATTTCAAAACTAAGGGACTTAGTAACGGTTATCAACAAAAAAACTGATACTAAATATTCACTCTGTATCGGTTTTTATGAAAGAACCGATACTAATGTTTGAGCGGGCCGGAAAATCAAAGAATCGATAAAAGGCACTTAGTAACGGTTTTCAACAAAGAACAGATACTAAATTTCACTCTATATCGGTTTTTCCAAAGAACCGATACTAAATGTATCCTTATATAATGCATCTGCAATCAAAATATGCATGATGTGAATAAAAAAATTTATAGATTTCAATTAAAAAAAATTACACATCTAAATAAAAAAATAAAATTGCACACTTAAAAAAATATATATATTTAAAATTACAAATAAAATTACACATGCAAAATTACATATGAAAATTACATATTTAATTAAAACATAACTATTTAGTCTTCTTGGATTTTGACGGTTCTACCCATACACCTTCTTCATGATCTGATCGCAAATAAAATATCTGCGTATTATGTTCATCTTGCAAGGGTTCTATTCCGGTGGAAAATGGAGGTATTTCGTCGAAATGATCGTATTCTTATTCGTCCACGACATCCCCAATACCGACAATTCGTCTTTTACCCGAAAGAACAACATGCCATTTTTTATCGGCCGGGTTGACAACATAAAAAATCTGTTTTGCTTGTTTTGCCAATATAAAAGGGTCATGTTGATAACCCAATCGGTTAAAGTCGACAGATACAAACCCTTCTTTGTCGTTTCTGACTCCACGGCGATTATCGATCCATTTACACAGAAATAGAGGGTATCCGAAATTTGAAATAATCTAGTTCCCATATCTCCTCAATCCAACCGTAATACGACATTGATGTATCTTCAGCACCTGATAAAGCTACTAATGCCACTCCACTATTTTGCACTGTGCTTTTACGATCTTTTTGCTTGGTATACCAGATAAACCCATTTATGTCGTAACCTTGATAGGTGGACACTGTTGCTCCGGGACCGTTAAACAGCCATTTAACAGATTCGTCGATGTTTTCTGATCTCTGGGACTATACTTTGTACGCGAAACATTTTACAAAATTAATATTATGCTCGTTGGTTATCCAGATTTCCTCTTTAGAAGGATTATGTTGTCGTAACTCGGCAATGTGCTCATCCACGTATGGAGACACAATAGCAAGGTGTTGCAGGACTTTAAGATGAGCTTTGTTTCGTAATTCGAGGCCCACTTTAACAAGTTTGAATCCAATTGTACCGGTACCATGGAGTCTCCCATCGTGTTGAGACATGGGAAGACCAATAGGTTCGACCCCGTCTAGATAATCAGTGTAGAACTCGATTACCTCTTCTGCAACGTACCCTTCAACTATACTTCCTTCAGGACGACAACGGCTTCGGACAAGTCCTTTTAATTGACCCATCGCTCTCTCAAACGGGTACATGTATCGCAAGAACATTGGCCCACACATTTTTATCTCCCTGACCAAATGAACGGTTAAATGCACCATGATATCAAAAAATGAGGGCGGAAAATGCATCTCCAGCTCACAGAGGGTCAACACGACATCGGCCTGTAATTTGTCTAATGTACCGGGATCGATCACTTTGGAGCAAATCGAGTTGAAGAAAAAACACAATTTAGTGATGGAGTGTCTGACATTTTAGGGGAGAATTCCTCGAATTGCAACAGGGAGAAGCTGGGTTAAAAGGACGTGGCAATCATGTGACTTCATACCAATCAATTTCAATTCTTTAATCGATACATTTCTGGAGATATTCGATGAATAATCAGATGGAACCTTTATGGAGTTCAGGCACTCCAACAAACTGATTTTTTCTTGTTTTGATAAAATAAAACATGCTGGAGGTAGGAAAATTCGCTTTCCTCCATCATGAGGTGCTAGTCCAGGCTGAATCCCGATTATAACCATATCTTGTCTAGCTTTGACGCCGTCTTTTGTTTTTCCTTGAATATTCAACAAAGTCCCAAACAGACTTTCACAAATGTTCTTAATTATGTGCATCCCATCCAAGCAATGCCGAATTTCCAAATTAGACCAGTAAGGAAGATTCCAAAATATAGATCTTTTCTTCCATAGGCTGTCCGGGATTTTGTCAGATTTCTTTCCAAATTGAACATTTACATTCTTTATTTCTTCATAAACTTCTTTCCCGGTTAATGCCATTGGCGCATTCCAGAGTTCAACAGTGCCGTCGAATTCCTCTTTCTTCCGCCGATAGGGGTGGTTCCGGCGAAGAAACCTACAATGTCCCATATACACGTTCTTCTTACAGTTAGGCAACCGTATAGAATACGTTTCTTCCGTGCAAATAGAACACGCTTTGGCTCCTTTATTCCTGAAACCCGACAAGTTACTGTATGCGGGAAAATCATTAATCGTGCACAAAATCATGGCACGGAGGGTAAAAAATTCTTTCTTCCATGCATCAAATACACGAACTCCGTCCCTCCACAGTTTATCAAGTTCCTCAAACAATGGAGCCAAAAACACATCTATATCATTACCCGGCTGTTTAAGACCCGAAATTAGCAAAGGCATCATTAAATACCGTCGTTTCATGCACAACCATGGAGGGAGATTGTAAATACATAGTAAAACTAGCCACATACTGTGACGACTACTCATATTGCCGTAAGTATTCATCCCATCCGTACATAGCCCTAACCTCAAATTTCTAGCATCACCGCCGAAATCGTTGAATAACCTGTCAATGTCCCTCCATTCGGGGGAATCAGCGGGGTGTCTGAGCATTCCGTCATCTTTACGACAATCGTAACGTTACCGTAACAATTTAACGTCTTTGGGATTTGCGAAAAGACGCTGAAACCTAGGTATTATTGGCAAATACCAAAACATCTTCGCTGCAGGTTTTTTTCGATCATCACTCTCATCATCCTTCTTATTGTACCGCGAAGGGTTACAATTCGGGCATTTATCCAAATCATGGTACACTCCTCGGTATAATATGCAATCATTTGGATATGCATTGATTTTCTCTACGGACATACTCAAAGGACAAAACAACTTTTTCGCCCGATAGTTTCAATCCGACAACTCATTTTTTTTCCGGGAGCATTTCTCCTAACAGTTTGAGTAAAGATGTGAAACTTTTATCGCTCCATCCATTTTTGGCTTTTAAGTTGTATAATTTAAAAGCAGCTGACATGTTGGTAAATTTCGTACAACCGGGAAATAACGGTATGTTAGATTCATTACAGAAATTTTCAAAAATTTCAGGAATATCATTAAAATTTTGTGCTACATCATTTATCATTTCATCCAAATCATCGTTATGTTCATTACACTGTGGAATATCTAAATTTTTTTCATTCTCATCCCCGAAATGATCATCTTGTACGAAAGTGTCCCGATCTAAATTTTCTATATTTTCAGTTTCTATAAATTCACCCAAACCGGGTACATCAAATACAGTCGTGCTTGTCCCAATATTATCGCTCTCTCCATGCCATTTCCAATAGGTGTATCGCTCCTTAAATCCACGACAAATTAAATAATCTCTAACCTCTTCGATATTTCGCAATCTTCGCAAGTTCTGACAATCTCGACGAGGACAAAGAAGTGTCCGTACACCTCTCAGCCTCATATCTTCCATGGCACATTTTACAAATTCATCAATGCCTTTCAAATATTCAATTGTGTCTCGCTTGACCCATACATCCAACTGCTATGATCCATCTGAAGAAAAATAAATTATATAGTGCTAATGTGATCAGATTTACTATAAGGCTACGGGCCGGTCAACAATCCTAACCCACTCTCTGAATACTTTGTCTCATTAGCACACATACGTTAGCTGCAATATGATATTTGAGAAAAATCCGGCAGCACTTCCCCTAAGCTCCTCGAGTATGCCAATGCACATTTCAATGTGTGTACGTACCCGTAAAAGCAATAGGAGAAATACTACCGAATTCTTCTCAAACACCACAGTGCAGTTAACGTATGTGTGCTAATCCTAAATGAGACAAAATATTCAAAGAGCAGTCCCAAAAACAGGGACTATTCGAGATTAATCCCTATTAGATTAATCTCGAACGGGTACCGACAAAAAATATTTTAAGCAGAGGTTGGAGAATATAATATTACCTTATAAAGAGAGTGGAGGAAGAGAAGAGGGCGAGCAGCGCTGGTTGGAGAAGAAAATAACAGAGAGCTTCCTTTCTCTTCTATTTCGCTGGTTGGAGGAGAAGAGAGGCGGCCAATGAATTAATTTGTTTTAAACCCTAGATGTAAAATAACATTCTGCATCGGAATCGGTTTTTAAACTTAACCGTTACCAAAGGTGAACAGGACATTCTGCATCGGTTCCTTCACGGAACCGTTACAAAGTTGCATCGGTTCCTTGGAGGAACCGACACTAACCCTCTTAGTAACGGTTTCTCCAATGAACCATTATAGAATTACATCGGTTCTTTGAAGAAACCGTTGTAGAATATTCCTGCCAATTTTTTAAAGCTTTGCTTGTCTCACTTAGCATCGGTTTCTGAGTTACAGCCGATATGGAAAGTTTAGAAATTAATTTCAAAACTGCCATTGGCCACTTTAATTAACGGTTTTGTTATAAACCGTTATTAAAGTGGCGTTACTAAAAAAAAAATTTGTAGTAGTGCGAGCACGATTGTTTAGCACGAACATTGAGTAATTAGTGAAAACTTAAGCTCATGTTTTTAGCACGAGTTTTGAGCATTTAGTTCAAAAGTTCATGCGGCATCAGTCACGGTCACCAGATCCTCCCTCTCTTAATTCGTGCTTCGCCTCGCACTAGCAACAAAGAGGACTTTCTGGACTCTCCAAATAAAAGAGGTCAACGGTTCTCCCAAATCCTAACATCGCTTGTCACCGACTCAGTCGGCGACGTCGCAGTCCTTCTTCATCCACTAGAGAAATAAGCTTAGCAAAATCAGTCACAAGTACTACCTGCATGACGATTTGGAAAGCCAATGCAAATTTGGCATAGCCTAATATCTTTTTTCATTTTGTTGATTAGAAATAATATTTGAATTCTTTTAAAAGTTGTTATTTGTAATCTCCAATTTGTAGCAATTTTTTATTTTTTTTAATGAAAATTTTAAGTAGTATTTTCGCTACAATTCAAAAATAAATAAATTAAGTCAGCACCAGCACGTTGAAACAAAAAATTTACCTCATCCCGTTATCTCCATCTCAAGAAATGCATCGTCCAAATTATCTAAATTGTTGTATCATAAATGATGCTTAGTTCTGAATCATTTATTCAAGTCTTATTTTTTTTTAAGATTTATATATTTTAATAGCTATTTATGTGTAAGTTATTTTACAATCTTTTGGATCCCCCCATGATGCCATGTCAACACTATATACTAACTTATATTACAGCCATTATATATGAAATTATTGATCTAAATATTTAATGTATTAAGAATGAAGACAATTCATAAAAAGTGTATTAAGAATGTAGAATTTAAAGAAATACCAGTTTCTACATAAATGAAGAACTAATTTTGTAATGAACTATTAAAATAAGTCTCTTCATTTTTTTCTAAACTTTCTTTTTTTCAAATAATAATAATAATAATAACAACAACAACAACAATAACAACAACAACAACAACAACAACAACAATAATAATAATTATTATTATTATTATTATTATTATTTATATATAATTTTTCTCCGTAAACCATCATATATAAATTATTTTGAATTTTCTCTTTATGTTGAGATCTATGGTAATAATAGTTCTGAATTAAATGTTTAACCCAATTAAATATATAAAAATGACCCATAACATAGTTGGTAGAGTCTATTACATATAAACGGAGAGGTCATGGGTTTAAGTCCCAACAGATACAATCTTATTTAGCACATATTTAGTAAAATCTCTCAACTCATCAAACATGAGTTGAATTTCAAAAAAAAAAAAAAAGAGATAAAAAAGGCAAAATATGGACTTAAAAATTACTTCTTTTTTTAATGTATTACACTTTTATAATATATTTTTTAATGAATAATTGAGTTAATTGAGTTCATCACATGCAAGAAAAGTAATATATTGTAATAAATATTTAAATAGATTTATTTATTCGTTTTCAACAAATGTGTTTTTATTGAATGAAAAGTTTATTTGATGCTAGTAAAAATTTGAATGAAGATACTTTTTTTTATTGCAACAGATATGTTAATCCTATAAGTTTTAATGAAGAAACTTTTTGTCTTCTATGTTATTCATTCAACTAATTAAATTACAAATTGAACATAATAAAATAATTTATTTTTAATTAACAATAAATTACAAATAATCGCAGTGTACATCGAGATTTTTCCCATTATTTTTAAATTTATAGGAGAGATTTCACTTTTTGATTTTATTTAAGTTAAAAATAAGGAGAGATTTTCCTTTCCAAGTTCAGTTGCATACTATTTAAAAAAAAAAATCTTTGTATACTTTTTTGTTTCATCAATAAGTCTACGCAACCGGATTTGCAACCGAATGATGATTTACCATACTCATTACTCAATTCTTTGATGAAATAGACAAATAAAATATGTCATGTATGAAAAGAATTAAACAATGCATATGTCAAATCATCATCCGGTTGCGAATCCGGTTGCGGTATCCGATTGTGTAGACTTATTGTTTGTTTCATACACTTATTTTTATGTTCGATATACTCAATGTTATCAGAACCGGACCAGACGTTGACTCGGAGGAGTCTCGGGTCACCGGTTCACCGGTCGAACCAGTGAGTCAACCGGTTCAATTGCTGGTTTTCTAGAATATAATTTATAAATAAATAATATAACTTTGTATCCATCGCATAAATTTCAAAATAAAAATTTTATGTATCAATCATTTCATTTCATTATTACTAACACAAATAATCCACATGAGAAGAAAGGAAAGAATTAGAGAGGAAAATGCAGCAAGAAGAAAACAAAAAAAAAAACTTGTTCCAGCAAAAAACCGGGTTCAACAGTCGGTTCAATTTCCGGTTTTTCATAAAACCGGCCGGTACAACTAAAAAAATCTGATTTTAATGCATATCCGATCCAATTGACAGACCGAACCGAAAAATCTCACTGGGTCCGGTTTTTTCCGGTTCAACCAGTGAACCGGGCTGGTTTTGATAACACTGGATATACTGCTTCGCTAAAATAACTCGAAGTGCACTAGGAGTACTCTAAGGAAGTGATTTATCATGCATCTTGATTAATTTATTATGTTAAAGTATATTTTGTGAAGCTCTTCTTGCTAAACCTTTAAAAGACATTATTTTATTAGCTGAACACCACCATATCATATACAAATACATATATATTTTATCATTTCTTTACGTCTGAATTTTTCACTGAATAGAAAGCATATAAACAGGGCCGGTCCGGATGTTTTGGGGTTTTTGACGATGAATTGATTTGAAATATTCAAAATAAGTAAAAAGTAATTATCCGCGGTATTTTTATTCAATATTATCAATAAAAAACTTTTTTCAGAGAAAAATGTTATAAAATAATTAATTTTCAAATTTGATATACATAATTTTATAAATTTTTAATGAACACATTTTCAAAAAGAAGTATATGAAAAAAAATAAGGAAAATAAAAAACTACCTCATGCAAGACTTGAAGTTGAGACCTATGGATTACAAACCAACTATGCTAATAAATGATTGTGATCTATTGATGCATATTCTCCTTTTATTCAATGTTATAGAAGAGGCCTTTATTTTCCTGAAAAGAGGCATTTGATGGTCGGCTCATCTCATATATGACAGGGACGATCTAGCATATAAACCCGATTCTATGAAAATGAATGTCGTATTCCGAACGATTGAACACGGATGCAAAATTTGGATAATTAACTCATTCTAATGGGATAGACCCTACACTACCCATTATACATATGTGCATATCAATATCAAAGACGCATTTACTTGGACTGGTGAGAGAGAGCATAACTAGGGGTGTAAATGGTTCAAATACGGTTTGAATAGTGGTCGTACAATGTATGTATCCATTTTATATTTTAAAATATCAATACGAATATGGATAGCTCCGAATACGAATTCGGCTCGGTTATACATATACATATACAAATATGAATATGATTTGGATATTATCAGATACAATTATGAATACCGATTCATTTCGGATATTTAAAGAGATCTATTAACATGCGAATGTATCATATTCTTGTAAATATTTAATTATTTATGACGACAAAGTAAATAAAATGTAACAATTTATATTAGGAATTTGAATAAATAACAATAAAATATTAATATGGATAATATTTGTGTTCGTATTTGT
This sequence comes from Juncus effusus, assembly GCA_027726005.1. Lineage (NCBI taxonomy): Eukaryota > Viridiplantae > Streptophyta > Magnoliopsida > Poales > Juncaceae > Juncus > Juncus effusus. Next base: position 2,313,644 of record CM050903.1, on the reverse strand, counting down.
ATCCGATATGTAATGAAATATCCAAAAACATATACTATCTGAATAACAAATTATCTAGATCCGGTTATTATTTGTGTCCGTATCCAGAAGCCAAATCGATTACCGAATGTATACGATTAATATTAATACGGGTATCCTTATCCGATATTAATATTAATCCTAAAATATTAATATCCGTACATGTATCTGAATAAAACTATCCGTACATGTATCCTTATCCGATTGGATATAAATAATTTTAATTCGTATACGAATTTTTTAGGGATCCGAATACGGGTTGGTTGAATAATATCCAACCCTTTTATACCCCCTAGCCATAAGATTGATGCCCAAGTAATACAATTCTTATGAAATAAACTATATCTTTTGTCTCTTTAGTTTTCTCTCATATTTTGTTTTTCTTATTTGGAACAATATAATTAACCCCAACCCCTTATTTTTCATTTACTTTTGAGCCTTCTCAAAAGGTCACATCATCACTTTTATTTCGACCGTTTGATCAATTTTTTTTTTTTAAATTTTAATCATTTATTTTCTCAAATTTATTGATATTTTATGACAACATGTGTGTAGTTATTAAAACATAATCATATGATTAGTTGAATTGGTGTTTTGTATTCCATTCCCAAATTAGTGAGAACCATTGTAAATTTTTTTCTGACCATCAGATCTTAATCAGATGATTTCAATGAATCATAGTTAAAAGTTATGTTTAATTATTAATACCAATAGTTAATGAAGTGTTCACTCATTAAAATATAAATAATTTTTCTTTTCTTCTTTAAAAAATTATAATTCTTAATGAAATGTTTTATTTCTAATATTAGAATCATCAAATATAAATTTGTTGGAATTTTCTCTTTATTTTGAGTTGCATATTGTTATGATTATAATTTTTTTCTTGCTAAAATATGTGAATAAAGACTATATAAAAGTACATGTACAAAAATAATATGCTCATTAAGTTGTACATTATACCTTATTTTTGATCCTTCTTTGAGCATTCTCATGACAACTATCATTAATTTTATCTCGGCCGTTGGATCAAATTTTTTTCAAATCTTAGCTTTTCAATTAAATTATTACCACAATATCACATGATTAGTTAGATTAGTGTTTCATATTATATCTCTAATTACGTGAGAACTATCATATTAAATAAAATTCTAGAGTATTAAAAACTATATTATATTACTTAATGTATTACGGATCATCTGTATCACTTTAACAACTAATAAAAAATAAATAAGAAAATAGTGGTGATAATTTTTTTTCAGTAAATGAGCCATTTTACATTTTCTTATGTATAGTAAACATACTTTTTTTTTCAAATAATAGTCATATTTCTTTTTTACAAATCATGCCAAATATAATTATTATTTTTATATTATTTAAAGTTAATCATCTATAATTAAGTCTTATGGGGTTTCAACTAAAATCTATTAAATAAATTATCTTGTATTTTTAGTTTTTCTGATATATTCCATCGTCTGATCAATACTTGATTTTTTTTCTAATATAATATGTCACTAGATAACGACACAAGAGAACTAAAGAGATAAAAAAAGATGATATTTTAATCTTAGAAATCTTAATGCAAACATAAATTAAGATTGTAAATTAATAATCCAAACTATTTTTTGAATTATTATTTTTTGTTTTTTTATGAATTTATTATTTATGTTATTTTATTTCTTATATGTAAATTTTATTTGTATAGAAAATCTATCCATCCTTATAAAATTAAATGTGATATAGAAAATATTTTGAATGAATAATATATGGATAAAATATCTTATGATATAATTCAAAATTATTTTAAACATAACTAACTTACATAACATAATTATTATATATTATTTATGTACTCAAAATTTATTTCAAACTATTATTTAGATTTTTCATAATTAAAATTTATACATAAATTCAAATAAATAATAAATTTAAATATTCATAGCGAATCGCGAGCATTATCCTTGATGTTATAAATGTGGCCTATTTATCTGTGGTGAAGGAAGACGAGTGAGAGACAAGCGTATATTAGTACTCACATAGTCACATGCATTGCAGGGATCATCAAAATAGACTGTTGGGGCCCTCTATATATTCTCTATTACATATTTTCCTGCACTTCAAAGCCAACTTGTTTTAATCCAGGAAATTGCTGGGCAACTCCAAAATTTGAACCCCAACTTCGGTATCTCCAAATCTCTATGCTATCTAGACGAGTTAACAAAAATGCAGTATCTAATGTAATAGATAAGGCTGAGTCAAAATAAATAAAAAACTCTATGGGATATATATCCATGTGTCTTACTTACATTTTTGTCATTTTAGATATTTACCTAGACTTTTCATGATGGAAACAGGCCTGAAATAATTGATGTACGGCCTAATATTTTATTAAAAAATAGCAAATGTCCCAAATAGTTGCCCTAATAAATCATGATGTACAAAATATTTTTTTGTGCTTATATGACAAGCGGTAAAATCAAAAGTATCAGGAAATGAAATGATAGTGTTGATTATGACATAATATCTTATGATTTATATGCTTAATTGATGAACAAGATAAAGACCACAATGTCGCTCTTTTTTACTAATGGTGGTTCGAAAAATGGAATTTTAAAAATGCGAAATTCCAACTAATCCACAATTTTGCTAATTTTGACCTGGTTTATTTCTTTTGTGCGTTGCGATTTGAGTTTTCGATTTTCAATTTTTAAACATGTTCATGATACTCAAATGGAGCATTTGTCTTTGACTCTTTAACCTAATTCTTGATGTACTGACAAAATATTTAATGAAAATTTATTAGTAATGTTCACTTTATCACCACACTCTAGTATTCTCGGGATAATTATTGGGTGTAGTATATAAATAATTAGAGAGAGAGAGACTTCAACAGAAAGCAGAAGACAAGGACATGTGTTCACACAGAGAGATTGTTGGAGTAGTATTTGACGATCCAAACCCTAATTAGATCAATCTAATTCAAGATTTTTTTCCTATCCCATCTAATCAAGGTAAATACGACGATCCAAACCCTAATTAGATCAATCTAATTCAAGATTATTTTCCTATCCAATCTAATCAAGGTAAACACACTCATTTTAGCCTCTACTCATATGAATTCGTACGTTTTATTTGCGTTATCTCAATTATTTTGCCTCCAACAAAGTTACCTAAATTATTTGTTTTCTTCTTTAGATCTTTCTTTTTCCTCCCAATATTTGAAACTTCAACAATTGAGACTTTTCTCTTTGAACTTGTTGCTTTTTGGTTTCTAATTGAAGGAGAAAATCTAATCCTAAACTTTTGATTTCGATATTTTATGAGATAAAACTTATAGAATAAAGATATTTTATGAGATCAAATTTATAAAATAAACAAACTTCAAAATTGTTAGTAATATATTATCTTTTTTTTTTTAAGCTACAGCAGGCGAATTGCCATGTTAAGATTTTCATTAATCCAAATAAAATAAAGTTCTTTACAACAATAAAAAAGAAAAAGAAGAAAGATACTAAAAAGCTGAAGCTTAAGAATAATACACAGGGATTGAACACAAAGAAAGGTCCCTCATCCTCTCTACTCTAGCAGTATTCAGTCCATTTGCTTGTCTGCTGAGCGATTTCCTCCAAGATCACCTCCTTCATTGGTCTTCAAATATTGTCTGCTGAGTGATATATTATCTAAAGAACTTGGAATCAATTATCATAACATACTATCTAATTGTAGGAGTAATGGATGAATCAGTTATGCTAGATTGGGATCAATTCCAACCCCTTTCGCAGATAAATCAAGCTACATCATGTGATAAGTTTTTTGAAGATCTGTCTCTCTTTACAAACTGCTATACGACCGGCCCCACGACAGCGATCAGAAATAATGCCTCTAATAATGATCAAACTGGTTTTCTTCAACAAGGGAATAACTACTGGAATAGTCACAACACAAAACCAATCACCTTGGAATTTGGTGCGAATTTCCAGTCAAGAAATATCTGCACAGGAGAAAATTTAATCTCTAGTAATGGTGTAACTAAAGAGAAGAATGAAGCATTTGGCTGTAATAACAAGAGGAATTTACAAGGAGGTAAGATGGTCAATAATAAGGGGATTGTACCAACAAATAATACTAGCCAAGATCATATTATTGCTGAAAGAAGGAGGCGAGAGAAGCTCAAGCAACGTTTTGTTGAACTCTCTTCAATCATTCCTTGCCTTACGAAGGTTCTCTCTCTCTCTCTCTCTCTCTCTCTCTCTCTCTCTCTCTCTCTCATATTTATAGGATTAATCACTCTTCTAATTTTTTCTCAATGTAAGAAAAACTATTAGTTTTCTATTTTTTTTTCTATCTTGCACACTAACATATTGATGTGGAGTTATTAACTATTATATTTCTACAGCTACATCCAGAATTTTTTTCCATATTAATTATGTCTACATTCTAACTCCGCTTTAAGCGTGTGAAGGATTGAAGTATGATTTGTGTGTGAAATGAAGATTAGCCTCAAATTAGTTAGTACACATTATCTTAGTTTGACCAAAATTCCGATTGTTTTGCTTTTTTTAAGTTTCCTCGTGTGATTCATTTTTATAAGAAAAAAATAAAAAATGTTTTATTCTTTTATTTTGCAGGTATTATTTATTCTTAGTTGCAAAAAAAGATTTTGTATCCACGATCTCTTAACTTAATCAAGATACTATTAGAATAGAACCCCTTGGTCAAATTCAGTTCCACTTATTAAGAAAAATATTATTCATGATACAATTAAATTATGAAACTTAAAATATTATGGCTTCATTTTTAGTATGCTAAAATTCCTTAATTATAAATACTAACCAAAAGATGCATAATAAATGAATTTCAAACACCATTTTCGCATAAAATATTAGACTAACAGTGCATTTTTTATATGAGAAATTATTCGGAGTGTCCAGCTTTTGGAGTGCCCAGAAGCGCCCAACATATAGTTTTCGCTATACACATATATATTTGCACTTGGATATATCTTTTGTGTTTACGAATATAACTTTTTGTAATTTCACTATACCTTTTGTATTTACAAAAATATATTTTTATAATTTCATCATACCTTTTATAATCGGGCGTTGTTGGGCGCTCCAAAATGCTGGCACTCCATATTCTAAACCTTTTTTATATTCTAGACAGACAAAAGCTTCCATTTTTGTAGATAAATAACGCCATCTTTGTTCATTTTGTAGACTGACAAAGCATCGATTCTTATAGATGCTGTTAGGTACATAAAAGAACTCGAAGACAAAGTGAAAAGCCTAGAAGCTCAAAACCCTAAATCCATCGACTCTGCGGTGCTTGTAAAGACCTCTTCCTTCTCATCCAGAGTCGATCACAGCTGTTCATCTTTTACCGAGCCTCTACCGAGGATTGATGTGAAGCTTTTGGCAAATAATATGCTTGTAAACATCCACTGTGAAAATATTAAGGGTGTTTTAGTGAAGATCTTGTCGGAGATTGAGGAGCTTAATTTCACTGTTACTCATACTAATCTCATGCCCTTTCCGGGTTGCACCGTGTTTATAACCTTAACAGCTCAGGCAAGTTTTATAAAACAATATTAATTATTTTTTATTTGATGAAGCAGACTTAACAGCCATGCTTACAGGAAAAGATAGAAAAATATATAATCACACAAAGGAAGGGAAGTAAATCTCATATTTCTATTAATTGAATAACTGTACAGAGTGGAAAAGAAGAGAAGAAAGGAAGAACTTAAAAGAAAAAAAAATGTACAAAATCTTATTTCTGAACTCTCAAGAAGTATTAATTGAATTCTTATAATATGAAAGGAAATGTTAAATTTGCATTTGCAAGCATACATGTAACAATAATGAACCGTCTAGCTATCTCAAACCATGCATGACATCAATCAAGTTTATTCTGAAACCCTAATATTAGTCAGGTTTATCTGAAAGCCAAAAATTAATCAGGTTTTTCTATAATAATTTTCAGATTAAAGAAGGAATTAATATTAGCGTTGAAAATGTCGTTCAAAAACTGAACTCAGTTTTGAACCAGTTGAGGTCAAGAAATTCTAATTACTGAAGGTTATTATTCGCATATTATTTTGAAACTCCACTTGTAAACTCCTGTCACTGATAAGTAAGTGAAACATCATGTAGTGATAAGAGAAATTGTTCAATAACGCATTTTGTATTTCATATTTCGCTTAGCATTTGTGAGTGACAGTGTAAAGTGGTGGGTTAAACGAGAGAAAATACTTTTCCCTTCCATTTTTCTTTTTTGAATGTAAAGTATGATCCTCTCTTTGTATATAGTGAATAGTTTCATGCATGTACTATCAAAACCTTTCTGGTCTTGGGATCAGAAGGATAATAGTAGACATTTATTGTGTTGCCTTAAAATAATAATGTGTAATAGATTGAGCTGCCTCTGCATGATGATTTTAATTAGATTGTATGTACAGAAAAGATAAGACATGAGGATTTTAATTAGGTTGTTCTGTTGAGTCTTCCATATAAAAAGTAAAATAAAATAATTTAGGGAAATTTTCTTAATATTATAAAAAAAATCCTATATTTTAATTATATATTTTGAAATTACTATTTTACCCTTTATTTTATTATATCTAATTATTATTGTTTTTTTTGGTTATATTATAAATATTCCAAATTATATTGAAAATTATATTTTTTATAAATATGTACAAAAAGTGAAAAAAAATATATTTTTTTAAGGATTATTATTGATGTGACGGAGCTTGATTGATACAAGATTTTTGACATAGTAGTAGTAGTACATTAATAGTAAAAATGCATTTCTTTGTATTTGCCTCCCCCCCTCAAACCCAAACTTTTCTATAGTATTAATCAATAGGGAGGAAATTTGGCCCCCTCGTATTTCCCGTCAAGCTCCATTAGTGTGTGGTTGTATTGTTATTTAACTCCAAATTATATTTAAAAAATATTCCATATATTTATTTTCATTTTTTTGTGTGCTTATTTATAAAAAAATATTTTTTTTAATATTATTTGGAATATTAAAAATAATAATCATAACCCTTAAAAAAAAATAAAGGTATACTAAATTGGGGGGTAAAATGGTCATTTTCAAAAATACAACTAAATGAGAGGGGATTTTTGATAATATTGAAAAAAGTTAGGAGATTTTGAAGAAGGCTAAAAAGATTGGAGGGGTTTTGAAGAAATTTAAAAAGATAGAGAATTTTTGATAATACTAAGAAACGTTGGGAGGGAGGGTTTCGGAAAATTTCCCAATAAATTAAAATCATTAGGGCTGTTCTGATCTGATATCCAGATTGTATGTGCATTGCGACAGTTGGCTGAACATCATATAAACTAAACCATGAATTATTTTGATTACAAGAGATTCTTCTTTTCTTTAAATATGGATTTCAGGGGATTCGTATGAGCTGTACGTATTTCATATTTGATTTGGAGAGATTTGGGTTGTTGAAGAATCTTATTTATGCATTCTCGTCTAAAGCGGATATGAAGTACATCTATTTATCTATTGAGTGGATATGAAGTATATCTTATACCTTTCTCGGCCTTTTGGCTAAGATCATGTGTTGATATGAAGTATATCTTTTTTCTTTTTATAATACTTTTCTTTGATTCTCATTTCTTTGATCAAGTGTTGCTGGCTGTTCAAAAAAAAATACTTTTCTTTGATTCTCATTTTATCCAAAACAAAAAAAAATCTCTTTGATTATTGAAGGCCGGGCCAATAGTATATTGTTTTAATAAAAGCTAAATATATTTGTTTTTGTCATAGAAACAAGATTATATTCAAGATTATATTACATGTTCTGTAAATATGTACTGATCTTTGTTTGATATCATTTCTATTTTTATGTTTTTTTGTTTTTTCATAAACAAAAAAAATGTTCTATATTTTTATTTTCTGTCCAGAAAAACATTTTTATTTTAAGAATGGAAAGACGTTGAAAATATCAAATTAACCTTAGTAATTCAATTTTCAACTAATTTACTTTAATCACATGAGGCCACATCATCCCAAATTTCGGTGACCATTAGATTAGTCATGCTGGATTATTGTAAGAACGCTAATTGTGTCGCTTTTCAGATTCACAACTTAACAAAAATATTTATAAGATCACTAATTTTTTCACAAGTGTATATGTGTAATATCAGTTTAGAGTGTCGATGCACTAGTAGGTGTGGCCTTAAGTCTCAATTTTTTAATCAATGTTTACTTCTCTAGTGCAATGATGTAGATTCAAAGTGTTTGATGCAGTTGTTTTAGAAATAATAAAAGGAAAATAGAAAAAATAAAAGAAACAAAGATTTTTGAATTTTAAAATATTTAATAAAAGGTAGGGGCTTTTATGACAATTTGTTCAAACATCTTTAGATTTGTAAAACAAGTTCAAGTGTTTCAAGCTAAAAGCACTCAATTAATAATTTTATTTAGATCTAAACACATATGAACAAATTCAATGTTCAAATACCAAATTTGACCAAAACTTCAATTAATTAAACAAACCTCAGCCAAGTATTTATTCAACTAATTGGTCACAAAACACAAGCAATTTAAAGATTCAATTTGATCTAAACAGCTCAGCCAAGCATTTAAATCAAATATTCAACAAATAATATTCATAACAACATTCACAAATCCTCAAATTGATTCAAATAACACAAGGTTTCAAGCAAACTAAAATAAATTATCACATCCCTACATAAATATTTTCACTCATGTTCACAAAAATAATATTTACACAAGATGTAGACATTTTATTCATTCAAGCAAAAGAAGAAAAATTAAGGAAGAAATATGGAGAATAAAATCAAACCCTAAACTGGAGAATGTCATGTGTGTGATGCTCCTCGTTGGAAAATAAAACGAAAACCCGCTAAAGTGTTGCGCTACTTTCCTTTATTTCCTAGAGTCAAGAGACTCTTTATGTCTTCCAAAACCGCGGTAGATATGAGATGGCATGCCGAAAGCCGTGTATATGATGGTTTGCTTAGGCACCCAGCAGATGGAGAAGCATGGAAATCATTTGATTTGCGGTATCCAGACTTCTCATCGGAAATACGTAACGTAAGAATTGGATTAAGTAGTGATGGATTTAATCCTTATAAGAATTGTTTTTCTAGACATAGTACATGACCTGTAGTGCTCGTTCCATACAATCTACCTCCTTGGATTGGCATGAAACAATCCTCTTTTATTGTTTCTATGATCATTCCCGGCCCTTTAAGTCCAAGAAATGATATAGATATATATCTTCAACCTCTTATAGATGAGCTTAATGAATTGTGAGAGGGTGTAGAAACTTTCGATTCTTTTAAGAAAGAAACATTCAAAATGCGTGGCTTTAATGCGGACAATCAACGATTTTCCTGCATATGCGAATTTATCCGTTTGGAGTACTAAAGGAAAATTTGCTTGTCCATATTGCATGAAAAATATAGAAGAGAAATGGCTATACAATAGTAATAAGCATTGCTATATGGGCCATCATTGGTGGTTACCGGAAAGGCACCCGTTTCGGCGTCAAAAATAATTCTTTGATGGAATTGAAGAGCACATACCGGCTCCCAATCGTCCAACCGGATCATCATTATTTAACCAAGTAAAAAATTTATCTTTTACTCTAGGAAAAAATCCGCTAAAAAAAACTAAGAAAAGAAAAAATAAAAATAGAAATAGTTCAACTAATAACGAGGAGGTTTTAAATTCTTGGAAAAAAAGAAGTGTATTCTTCAATTTTCCTTATTGGGATCATAATCTATTATGGAATAACTTGGATGTAATGCACATTAAACAAAATTGAATATAGAGTATAAATCAAAAGATAGTAAGAATGGACGACTTGATTTGATAGACATGAACATTAGACATGATTTACATCCAATTATATTAGAGAATAGGAAAAAAATCTCAATTACCATTAGCGTGCTTTACAATGTTACAAGTGGAGCGTGAAACACTTCGCAAAATAATCGAAGGTATCAAAATGCCAAATGGATCAAATCTTTCGAGGTGTTTCAAAGTGAATCAATTAAAAATTAGCGGGCTCAAAGTCATGATTGTCATCTTTTGATCAAAAAAATTCTTCTGTTAGCATTACAATCATGTAGTCGTTATAAGCAAGTATTGATTATTGTGATTGAGTTAGCAACTTTTTTCCGATATTTATGTTCAAAGGTATTGGATATTGGGCAACTTGATAGATTACAAGAACGGTTTATTTTAACTCTTTGTAATATGGAGAAATTTATAAGTTTAGACTGCAGGAATCCACAACAAGATTTGCAGCAGGATGCTGAGTTGGCTTCCATGTGTGCATCCAGTCAGCTGTGTTGGGCTGAGCGGAACAGAAAATAACAAAAAAAGAAATTTGGATCTATTAATGAAGAGCCCATTAAGCTACCTAACCTGTTTCTCTAGCGCAACCCGTTCAACCTTCTTAAATTTCTTTCTTTTTCTCCCGCTCTCAACTACGATGGAACTAGAAAAAAGAAAAGGGAAAAAAAATCTTTCGAGCAGCACCTGCAACCCCAAAAACGCGATCTAATCTCTCATCCCATCTCGTCTCCGTGAGTTCTTCTCTTCCCCTTTCTAGCAATACCATGTGACTTACACCTAGCCACGTACTGTAACTCCATGATTCCATTAAGAGGAGTTATCTCCGTCGATGTCTCTTCAGTGGAGCAAGCTATTCTAACCTTACCAGGCGATAAAACTGTTAAACTTAATTCAGTTTCTGATGTGTTGTCACCTAATTTGTCTGTGCAGTGCTAGAACTGTTTCTGTCTATTCAATTTATCAATTCAATTAGGTCCTCAATTTTGATGCAATTGACCTCAGTTGTTGCAAGATTATAGAATTGCTCCTGAATTATGCTTCAATTTCCGCTGTTAATATACAGTCGGTTCAATCTAAACCAATCTGCCCTATCTTGCACATTGGCCTTAGTTATTTCAGTCCTCTACTGAAGACAGTACGGGTTATGTATTAGAGAAAATTTTTACTGAATCCAAGAATGATATATTGAAACGTTGTTTGAAGATTCTCCTACTTGATGTGATACTTTCTAGAAGATTGTGTTCCTATAAAGAGATCAAATTAAGAACCGACCCAAGAAATCTTAAAGAGCGAATGCATTTGTGCTGGTTAGATCCAACAAATACTAATTGGAGAAATAAATTTGTCATAAATAATATGTTGTAGAATTATGTTAGATGTTGTATGAATGTAATATGATGGAAGTAGATTGTAAAATATAGTGTCATAGGATTGTAATGTATGTAAATTACAAATTTTATATTGAATTGGTAATTATTTTTTTCTTGAATTTAGTAACTGAAAAAATTTCGTAATTGATTGGTAATATGTTGTATGTAACTAGATTTGATTATAATTTTGTTAGGAGAAAAGTCTAATTTTGTCCCCTCAACTATTGAATTGGCTCATTTTTAGTCCCTCAACTTTTTTATGGTGTAATTTTAATCCCTCAATTATTTAATAGGTGAGTTTTTGGTCATTTCATCATTTAAGTGCTTAAGTGTCCGTTAAATATGACACGTAAGTAATGACGTAGCATATATTCTTAATACATACACAATAACGTGTTAACTTTTATTTAACAAATAAACATGCATAAAAAATATATATTTTTTAATAAAAATAATGTTTCAAGAAAAGAGGGGAATTAATATATTTTTTATTTTTTTCAAACATTTTTCACTTTACTAATACCACGTTATTGCTTACATGTCAAATTTAACAGACACATAAGCACTTAACGGATGGAAGGACCAAAAATGCACTTATTGAATAATTGAGGGACTAAAATTGGACCAATAGAAAGTTGAGGGACCAAAAATAAGCTAGTTCAATAGTTGAGGGGGCAAAAATGGACTTTTCTCTTTTGTTAAATATATGTAGTGTTCTTTTCTATAAAAAAAAATTATGCATCTTATTCGTATACTAACTACTCATACCTGTCCTATTATTTTCATCTCACTTTGTACCGAATCAATACTTATAAAATCAACTTATTCATACAAATTAAAAAGACAAATTATTTCAATCCAATTCAATTTCATACACAATTCAAATTACTCTAAATTTACAATTACACTAATTACAACTCATGATGATTACTCCATTCCAATTACAACTCATAATAATCACCATCAAATCGGATTACAAATTTCACAATTTTTTAGTTCAATTAAAGCATGATTATGCATAAATCCACTAGTACAATTTTTCACAAGCTGCTTCTGTCGTATCCTTTATCTTCAGGTTCAGGGTTTTTTTTCAAGCATTGATAGAGTCAACAACAAATACAGTAAATTGGCAAGCTATTTAATAGGATAGCTATATGTAATATAGTAGAATAGTCATATGAAATGTAAATTATAGGAACTCACAATGATAGGCATTGTAGGATAGAGAACTCAGGTCCAACTTGAGTTTTCAACGGCTAGTTTTCCTACTATATATATATGTGTAAATGCTCTTATGAAGTTAAGCAAATATAAGATAAATTCTCTCTTGATCTGTCTCTTTAGTTTCATTATGGTATCAGATTAGTCTCTTGACGATCCTTCTTCTTCTTCTTCTTCTCACACACTATCAAATTCGATCATCTTCCTCTCTTTCCCTAATTTTCTCGCAAGAAATCACCAATTACTCAAGAACTCTCTCAAGAAGCCATCAAGAACCCTAATTTTCTCTCAAGAACCCTATATCCCTTCTCAAGAACCCTAATTTTCTATCAAAAAACCACCAATTACACAAGAACTCTCTCAAGAAAGCATCAATCAAGAGACACGATTCTTCTCAAGAATTCTCACAATTCCCTCTCAAGAATTCTCTCAAGAAACCATCAATTCTTCTCAAGAACCTTAATTCCCTCTTGTGCAATCCTAATCTTTCTCAACAAAATCAACCCTCTTCAGTCCCGGAAATAAAAATCTTCCCTTCTCTTCTCGTGATATCCTCTCAAGATTAGTCTCAGACTTCAGCACTCATCATCGGCAACCGTCTGAGCCTCATCAAATGGTGGCACCTCCAAGACGGTAACCTCAGTGCCTTACTGCCTCATCGACTCCTTTTCAAATCACAACGAGATCAATCCATCCTCAAATTGCAACAATAAAAGCAAGCACACTCGAGAAATTTATCACAAGACAAGAAATTCACCCACTGACCTAAGTGATCATCAGTAAACCAGGTCACTTTGTACATTTTCTCTTTTCTTTTCTTCTTGATTCTGTTATTTCCTCTGTTCTTTTTTTTTCTTGTGCCGATACATTTTTGAGAACATAGCCCCTGAACCCACAAACTCAGCTACTATCAATACCTTTATACCTGAAAAAGTGATTTCTTTCAGAAATCAAATATCCACCAAATTAGACGGAACCAATTTTCTTGTCTCGCGGTCCCAAATTGAACCAATTATAGGGGATTTTGGATTGTTGCATTTTCTCAATGGTTCAGTCGACCCACCACCAAAAAGAAAAGCCGGAACTACTACAATTAACCTAGATTTTATGAAATGGCAACAACAAGATATGATGATACTTGGTTGGCTGAAATCAACCATGACTGAAAGTGTTTTTAAGTCAACTCATTAGCTGTAAAACTTCTAGTGAGATTTAGTTTAATCTTAACGATCTCTATAATCCCACAACCATGGCACACTTACTCGACCTTTATACTCAATTAACTAACACATGTAAACAAGGTCAATCCTATAGCGAATATTACCGACAAATGAAAGGAATTGGCTATCATCTCGCTTTAATCGATTATCCTCTTCCAAAAGAACTTCTTCCTATCTTTATTCTCAGAGGACTTAGGCCTGAATTTCAACGGATTCGTTAGTGCAATCACTACACAAACACAACCCTTAACACTCACTGAAATTCATGGCTATCTACAAAGAGAAAAGAAGAGAATCGAGTTTTAGCAAGCTTCTGATTCGCACGCTTTGTGTGTCGCCAAAAATCCTAATCTTTCGATTGCATCGAGCTCACCAGCGCCCCCTTCTCTCTCCTCTGGAAATGGAATTTTGTTTTCTGCTGGACCAGAAAATACCATCCCTTTTTCCAATAATGGGGCCCTCAACCCAAAGTATGGGCCAATGTAACAAGCGTGAAAAATGTGTCGTGGTGTAATCACGTGTGAACAAAATAATTTATAATTTTCCTAATCAACAAAATAGTGTATATGTGGTATTTGAGATAGGGGTCGATACACAGAGAGACTGGCCTTAAGTAAAATTCCAAGATTTTATTGTTCAAAAACAAGAAAAGTGTGTGATGAACTTGTTTAAGAGGACAAGAACAATTTTTAAGAAAATAATAAAAGAAATAAAAAAAAAAATTTTGTTGATTTTGAAGGTAGTGAAATTACGAATAGTTGTATAACTTGTAAATCATTAATCACACAAGATAACAATTTTAATAATTCTAGAAGCAAGTCTTAAGTAATTTCCTTTCAAAAATTAATCAATTAATAAATCAAGATTAGGTTGAACTTAAAAACTTGCACTTTCAAGCTTTTACATAAACTCGATTTAAAACCTAATTTAATCACAAAAATCTCTTCAAAGTGTTCAAATGATCAAATAACTCCTAGACACATCACAATTTAAATCAAAACTAATCTTGTAATTAGAATTAATTTATTATTTAAGTTTTTAATCAAACATATTCTTCCAAATAATTCAACTCAAGCATTATAAAGTGTTCAAGAATTAATCTTCTAAAACCACACAAAATTGCATAAATCAAACATAAGATTTTATCACAAAATTACATAAAATGTCTTTCCATACACAAAACTACTCAAGCATGCATACACAAATAATATTCACATACATGCTTGACAAATTATTCATTCAACAAAAGAGAGAAATAAAATAAGGAAAAGAGAAGAAAATTAATCAAACCAAATGATGAACCATGTGCTGGAACCACCTACTTTTCTAGATTTGATGCAGTCGCAACCATCCGTTCAAGATTATGATTATTCGTAACCGCCAGTTCAAGATGGTTCAAATAATTATAATTTAAATGACTTTTGGAATTTTTTTGGTCCTGGAATGTAAGAGATTTTTTTGTTTAGAGGGAATTTGCATTGAGAATTCAGTCATGATTGGGTGTTTGAATGATGTTAATTTCTTGAAATATATTGTTGTGTGAATGATGTTAATGTCGAATGATCATATTGGTGTTCATTATGTTATTACAGTCTGGATAGTGAATATTGTTTTAGTTTCTTGTTTATTTTTTCTTTGCTCCATTTTGGTAGTTTGCTAGTCTGTATGAGAAGGTACATTCAACATAAAGAAAATGAATTATTCCATAATTTTAAATTACAAAATAGAATATAATGCATCATTACAAAACAAAATGTCACAAAATAATCATTCCAAACTATGTTTGAATTCAAATCAAACATAACAGATAATAAAATCCTAAATTCAATTGTGACAATTTCTCGCAGATTGCAGATGTTGGCAAGTGCCTCTTGTATGTCCGTTGTGGTTGGGACTGCCTTCCCTCGGGGTCCATCTCAGTCCTCTCACGTTTTTTAGCTGGACACCCTGCTGTCCTAGCTACTTTTGGAGGAAGAACCTTTGGGCCACTCACGCTTGGCCAGTGATGACGATCAGGAATGATCGGAAAGACTTGGTCATACGTGTGTTTGTACATCTCCACATGGTAAAAATCAGAACAACTAGCGTACAAATTTTGACAGTAGTAACCACACACTGCCACTAAATGTGGGCATACAATCCCTTCCAACTGAGGGATCATGCAAGAACATGTGCTATGTTGTCCTCGATATCGCACTTCGTATATTTCCTCTTGTTGTCGATAAACATCGTGTTGTTTCACCAGAGTACCATGCAACATTCAAATTCCGAGCACGTTCTCTAGCTGTAGTTTATAACACAACAGGTTTTAGTGCTTAATTTCAATCAAAAACCCTCAGTCAAGCAATTTTCAATCGAAACACAAAACAGTGAGGTATTAAAACTAAACAGCCCAAATCGATCAAATTAAGGTGTTTAAACACGAAATTTCATGGCACAAACACACAAATACCAATCCCTACCTAATATTACTCAAACATAATCAAGAAAAATAAGACTCTACTCATTTTAGGTAAGTTTTATATACAAAATTTAGATCTGGACTCAACCGCACAAAACAACGAAAAACAAAGAAAGGAAAGAAAAATAAGGCAAACCAAAGTGAGGAACTCAAGGTAGAGTCCCTCTAGTTCACTCCCGGAGCTTCCTTTTATTCCCCACTTAAGCTAGAGTGAGTATTTTTCGTCGCAACTCAGAACAACCCTTTTTCAGTCGAAAAACGGTCTTTACAAGCTCTAAACCTCAAAATTGACTCACTAGAACTCACAAAAACATCAAAGAAATGAGTAGAGAGATGGTATTTACAGTGGATTAGAGTGTGTAATGAGTGTGGATCAAATTGTTGAAAAATGGTGGCTCAATTAGGATTTTTTGAGGCTTTTATGGACTGATTTTCAGTTTGGGGGATGAAATTATGTTTGGACTTGGTGCAGAAAATTCAGAGGGATTTGGCGATTTCTATTGATCCAGTCGGGTCGTTAACTTTTGGTTGTATTATTTTACCGGTTACATGTCCAAGTTTACATTTCCCCCCAGGAAAAGTAAGACAACCCTTGACCAAGAGAGGTAATTGTTCCCATTTAATAAAATGGTTGTAAGTTTTAATGGAGGATTTACATCAAAATGATGTATAGAAGTTTTGGTTTATAGGGATTTAGAGGTATCACCATCTTCTGTCATTTGGAAAAAGAGAAGGAAAGAATTGACCTATTTTGATAAATCAATAAATAACACGACAGTAGAGAACCTTGCGATTGCTGTAGCAGAAGTCGATTTCTAATTTATCACAAATGGATCTTACAAAATTGTAGATCGCTCTGATACCATGTGAAGAGAAAGAGAGAGACAAGGAAACTATATAAATTGTATTATTGATATTGAATTGTCTCGATTGTACATGATGACACCTCTACATATATAAAGAATACAATACTAAATAATAAGGAAACTATGTATTATCATCATAATAACTGGACCTAACCCTTCATCTCTTTCTATCTATAAGGCCTTACAATATTTGATGAATAATAGAATTGTAACGTTCATATCCTTCCATGTATGGACATGAAGATATGTTAAGCATCTCCAAGTACACCCATATGACCAACTATATATTTGTATCTTTAACACTCCCCCTCAAATTGGGTTCGAAAATATCGAGAGAACCGAACTTGGAGATTATCTCGTGAAATTTTGTCTTGCCTAGTGACTTTGTGAAAATGCCAGCAAGTTGATTTTTGTTGTTGACATATGGGGTTTCGATCATCTTGGATTGTACTTTTTCTCGCACAAAGTGACAATCAACTTCTATATGCTTGGTTCTTTCGTGAAAGACCGGATTTTATGTGATATGTATCGTTGGCTTGCTTATCCCAAAACATTTGCATAGGCCCATTGCTAATTATCCCTATATCCTCCAATAGGAATTTAAGCCACATTAGCTCACTTGTTGTTGAGGCCATTGCTCTATACTCCGCTTTTGCACTCGATCTTGCTACAATGCGTTGCTTCTTGCCCTTCCACGTCACGAGATTTCCACCAATAAATGCACAGAAACCAGAGGTGGACCTTCTATCATAAGGGCTTCCTGCCCAATCTGCATCCGGATATCTGGTTATCGCTATATGATTATTCCTTCACATCCATATTTCTCGACCCGGTGATTCCTTGAGATACCAAAGATGCGGTTTATGGCACCCATGTGACTCGTTCTTGGAGCATGCATGAATTGACTAACTGCACTAACAGCAAAAGTTAAGTCAGGTCTAGTGATAGTTAAATAAATCAGTTTACCGACAAGTCTTTGATATTGCTCTATTTATCTAAAAGTTCACCCTCATTTGGATCAAGTTTATAGTTAACATCCATGGGAGTTTCAAAAGGCTTAGTACCTAATTTTCCGATTTCTTTCAACAAATCAAGGACATATTTTCATTGTGACAAAAATAATCTTTTACTAGAATGTGCCACCTCTATTCCAAGAAAATATTTTATTCTACCTAGAGCTTTAATATCAAATTTTTCTTTTAGAAAATGTTTTAGTGTGCAAATTTTTGTTTCATTATTACCAGATATTAAAATATCACCAACATAAATTAGGACGATCGTGGTTGAATGTAACTCTTTTTTAACAAACATTGAGGAATCTGCAAAACTTTTGGAAAAGCCATATTTAATTAATGTATAGCTTAGTTTAGAATACCAAGCCCTAGGTGATTGTTTTAAACCATATATTGATTTTTTTTAATTTGCAAACTAGGCTTTTATCATGTTAATTTGGATGTCTAGGTGGTAAATTCATGTAAACCTCTTCTTCTAAATTAACTTGTAAAAAAATATTTCTAACATCCATTTGATATAAGGACCATCCAAAATTAATAGCAACGGATAAAAGGACACGAACTGTACTCATTTTTGCGACTGGTGCAAAAGTTTCTTTATAATCAACACCATAAGTTTGTGTAAATCCTTTAGCTACAAGTCTAGCTTTATACCTTTTTATAGGGCCATCACTATTATAATTTATTTTAAATATCCACCTACATCCTACTGCTTTTTTTTTCCTTTTGGTAATCCCGAATTACCGCGAACTTCGAGACGAGATTTAGCCAAATGCTTAACACAGTTGGGGGAAAATTAAACCAAAGAAGTGTGGGTTTTGTACAAGTACATCGCATTTAACCGATGAATGCGAAACTTTTCACTAGGATGTGAATGCGATGGAGAGTTTTGGGGGAAACCAAGAGGGTTATGGTTACCAAAAATCCCAATATTCTTACGAGCCTGGAAGAAAACATTCTAATCTTCGTTGGATAATGGAGGAGATTCAATTATTTGAGTTACTTTTCAAGTTCTATCATAATTGTTATTTGGTTTGGATTTAATAATAGAACCCGCTGTTAGATTTTAAATCAAGAGGTTAAAGGTAACAAACCGGTATGCTACAGGGCAGATCTTAGTCGCCCGTACTAGTAAGGGAACTTGAGGGTTTAGAAAGTGGTTGAGGATCTTAGTCGGATCATAACCTAGGGTTGGGGTCTTAAAGCTGATTAGGTTTAGTATGCCTGCGGATCATAGTCGAGATTGAAAAACTAATTTAGGGAGAAGCTTGCAGATCTAAGTCGGAGTTTCTCCATCTCTTACGGTTTAGCGAAGGTAAACCACCAACTGACTCAAGTGATTAACTTAAAAGGAAAAACAAGGATCATATCAATAATACCCAGTTTCAATATCCTACCTATTCCATCTCATTCATCATCATCCATTCGTCTTTATATTCTTTTTAGTATTCATCGTTTTATTTTATTCCGACATCAAACTCTCCAAACCCCCAATTTTCTACTTTTTTTTGTTTGCTCTATAATCCACCATTCAAATACACTTTTTTCTGATTTCTTTGAGCTTTTTCAAGAGTTTTGTTTTAGAATCTCAATAAACATCTTCTTTGTGGGATCGACCCTACTTACCACGTCTACCAATTAATGTTAATCTGTAGGATTATAAATTTCTAATTTGACGCCTAGTGAATACTTGGGTGCATCAGAGGTGGTTGAATTTTCATTCGGGGAATCGACTGAGAATGAAAATGAAACCGTAACCGAAACAGCACCAGATCAAAGTCCAGAAACTCTGGTTTTAAGATGATCAAACTGGACTACCAAATCCATAAGCCGTTATTCACCATCAATTCACTACCTATTGTTAATTGATTTTGAGGACCCTGAGAACTAGCATGAGGCGGTAGAGACGGAAGATTCGGTCAAGTGGTAGCGTGCAATGAGAGATGAGATTGAGTCATCCGAAAGAACAAGACTTGGGTATTGGCTCGGTTACCAGATAGTAAGAAGGCGCTACAAAAGAAGTGGGTTTATCGGGTAAAGGATAAACCAGATGACAGCAAGCGGTACAAGGCGAGATTGATAGTAAAGGGGTTCCTACAAAAAGAGGGAGTTGACTACGCGGAGATATTCTCACGGGTGGTGAACCTGACAACCATTTGTACGGTGTTGAGTATTATAGAGTCCAAAAACACCTCGAGCAGATGGATGTAAGACGGCATTCCTCCATGCCAATTTAGAGGAGGACGTCTATATGGTGCAGCCTGAAGGTTTTGAGTCCCCGGAAAAGGAGGGTCTACTGTGTAAACTCAAGAAAAGTTTGTATAGTCTAAAACAGGCACCGAGACAGTGGTACATGAAGTTCGATAAATTCATGTGTGATCGTGGTTTCCGAAGATGTGATATTGATCATTATTGCTATTACAAGAACAATGGAGATGCATACATTATTTTGCGTTTGTATGTAGATGATATGCGCATTCCAGGTGCAGAGATGAGCGAGATCAATAGGCTTAAGAAGCAGTTATCGAGAGAATTCGAAATGAAGGATTTGGGGGCAGCAAGCTAGATTCTTGGGATGCTGATCACTCGAGGTCGAGCGGCGGGTACACTGACTTTGTTTCAAGAGAAGTAGATCAAGAAGATGTTGGAGTGATTTCGAGTAGATGATGCCAAGCTGAGAAATACTCCACTCGGTGCACATTTCAAACTCTCCAAGGAATAGTCATCGAAAACCACGAAGGGAAAGCAACAAATGGCAAGAGTGCCACACGCGTCAGCAGTAGGCAGCCTTATGTACGCCATGGTGTGCACGAGACCAGATATCGCACATGTAGTGGAAGTTGTGAGTCGATTCATGGCGAATCCCGGTATCGAGCATTGCGAGGTGATCAAATGGCTGCTTAGATATTTGAAGGGCACTTCAAATATGGCATTGTGCTATAAAAGGGATGGCATGACTTTGCAAGAGTTCATAGACGTGAATCTAGGAGGAGATGTGGATAGTCGGAAAAGTACTTCCAGTTATATCTTTACAATGGGAGGTACAACTGTGAGCTGGATGTCGAGTTTGCAGAAATGCATGACGCTATCAAGGACAGAAGCGAAGTATGTGGCAATTTGAGAAGCCGGAAAAGAGATGGTATGCCTCTTGACCTTTCTGAGAGAAATTGAAAAAGATGAAGGATGTAGGGAACTCTACTTCAATAGTCAAACTACCATGTGTCTCACAAAAAATCTGGTGTTTCATTCCAGAACAAAGCACATCCAACTAAAGTATTACTATATCAGAGAACTTATGAAAGACGGTATCATATCATTAGAAAAGATTCAAGGTGCGAAGAATCCTGCCAATATGTTGACCGAGGAAGTCTACATCGACAAACTGAGGTTGTATGCTGCCTCAGTGGGCCCGGTCGAGTCAGTCAGTATGAGCATGTCGCCGGGCTCAATACGGGAGAAAAGGAGAATGTATTCAATGCAGAGGATTGGTGTTATTATGAAGTCTTCAAGTGAGAGATTGTTTGGTGTGGAGACTTATGAAAAACTATAGATACCGTATAAAAGGAAATCCTGCAGGAGATAGAAAAATTCTCCATATTTGATTGCCATGATTTCATTCGTTAATTGATAATTAGAATTACAAATGTGTTTATTTTCCTTATATTTATTTTCATTAATTAGGCGTTAAATGGGACAGCAGATATTTGGGTTATTTCCTTGTATTATGTATGACTATCACAATAAATAGAGAGGTAGAGATAGGGGTAGAGTTTTATTCATTCCAACAACTACAAATAATTGTATTATATTTTTCTTTACTCCATGTATAAAGAAAGTATTTGACTACTGACGGCCGTGGTTTTCACCTTTTAGGGCTTCCACGTTAAATCTTTCTATTTCTGTATTTTGCTTTCTGTGTTTGATGTTACGTCTCGGTTCCTAACAGGAGGTTAGAAGACTCAAGTGGGATTTCTCATCTGCTTATTTTTGTGAGAAGCTCGAAACTTCTTAAGCCTCATTTCTCTCTTGTATTGTAAGAAAAAATGAAGATGTGCATTGTGGATTTGAGAGAGAGGGGGAGCAAATGAAGATTTAGTGGAGATTAGATGTCACCATCCATCCGACTTTTTTTTTGAAAGGGCCAAAAAAAAAAAATTAATTAAGGGAATGGCCAAGTTTTAAAAATATTTGCAAAAGTAGCCATTTCGCCCAGCCACCGGGCGAAACACAAGTAGTTTCGCCCAATAACGGGGCGAAACAGCGCGGAATATGAATTTGCCTAATTAACCCTGTTTCGCCCAACCGTGGGGCGAAATAAAGTGTTTTTAGTATCGGTTTTTTGAAATAACCGTTACAGAATAAACGATTTAGTATCGGTTTTTCCAAAATAACCGTTACGAAATAGAGAGTTTTAGTATCGGTTTTAAAAAAATAACCGTTACAGAATAAAAGTTTTAGTATCGGTTTTTTAAAATAACCGTTACAGAATAAAGACTTTTAGTATCGGTTTTTAGAAATAACCGTTACAGAATAAAGACTTTTAGTATCGGTTTTTGTAAATAACCGTTACAAATAAAGACTTTTAGTATCGGTTTTTATAAATAACCGTTACAAAATATTCTTTCGCCAGTTTGCTGGGCGAAACAGCTGTTTTTTCGAAAATTTTCCAAACAGCCAAAAAAAGGGCGAATTTACACAGAAAAATAAATAAAATAAATCTGAGGACAAAAAAATAATAATAAATAACTTATTTTGATGGAGAATTTCTTTTTCATATTGAAATGACATGTTAGGCTATTAGTACATAAACAGAAAAATAGGGTACTAGAGAATATTAGTACATAAACATTGATTTAACATGTTAGGCTATAGGAGGAATCTAAGTTTTTTTAGGTATACAGTTTAGGGTTCAGATATAGGGTACTAGAACCTGTAATAAATCGTGATGAAGATGAAGTGCCAGAAATGGAAGAAGGCGACGAAGATGAGTTTGAAAATGTTGAAGAGGACGAATATGATGAAGATGAAGTGCCAGAAATGGAAGAAGGCGACGAACCAGAAATAGATGTTATGAACAATTATACGGAAGTGGGTGAGATGGTTAGTGTAGGAACTTTCGGTAATCCTCCGGCGAAAGAGCTTGAAGATACTACTATGTGGGAAGAAGCGAAAATCGATATCTTATATGGTAAGAGCATGCATGTGAGTAGCGATAATAGTTTGTATGAGGGACAGACGTTCGACACGAAAGCAGAGCTACAATCGGCCGTAAAATTATACAGCGTCATGCATCACCGAGAATTTGTAGTCTCCAAATCGAACAAAACGATCTACACTGTAGTCTGCAAGCTACAAGATGACCGCGCTGGCTGTGATTGGAGGCTGTATGCATGCAAAAATAACCGACATGTGTTTGAGATTAAAAAATTGACACAACCACACATATGTGTTAATCAACAACCTAACAACGACCACAAACAATTAACAAGTGCATTTATTGCGTGGCTAATTCTAGATGTCGTTAGAGCAGATTTAGCAATTAAACCAGTAACCCTAGTGGAAACCGTCAAATTAAAATTTGAATATACCATATCATATTGGAAGGCTTGGCACGCCAAGCAACACGCGCTTAGATTCTTGTTTGGCGATTGGAAGGGGGCATATAATTTGCTTCCTGAATTGATGGCAGCAACATATTCAGCAAATCCTACTACTGAATATGCATTTTGGAGAGGTCCCAAAAACCGTGCTGGTGAGGAGGAGTTCGAAGGTCTTTTTTGGGCATTTGGTCCATCACTTAAAGGATTTGAGTTTTGCAAGCCTGTCATAACAGTAGATGGAACATTTCTAACCGGAAAATATCAAGGATGCTTATTGATGGCAGTCGCTAGCGATGCAAATGGTCAATTATTTCCCTTAGCTTTTGCTTTAGTTGATAAGGAGAGGGTAGAATCGTGGGGTTGGTTTTTAGGGTGTTTGGGTACTTTGATCGGCCATCGCAAAGGTTTATGTGTGATTTCGGATAGGCATGCCGGAATAATTCGTGCAATGAAGGATCAACAACCTAACAACTATCATCGTTATTGCATGCGGCATTTAGAAGCAAATTTCAGTAGCGCTGTATCAGACAAAACATTGGTTAAAATGATTGTACCACTAGTTAAGGCGCCCACCAAATTTAAATTTAATAAGCTATATAAAATATTAAGGATAAAAATAATGAGGCGTGGGAATGGTTAAATAAAAAAGAGAAATCAAAATGGGCGTTCGCGTATGATACAGAAGGTCGCCGGTGGGGTATTCCTACTAGTAATCATGCAGAAGTGATGAATTATGTTTTCAAGGGTATGAGGAAGCTTCCCGTTACGGCTATTGTGATGGAGACATTCTACAAGCTGAATAGTTATTTTGTCAACAAGCGCGAGATAGCTGCAAATATGGAAATGAATAATAGAATGTGGGGAAAGGAAGTGATGGAAAAAATGGAGAATAAAACAGTTAAGGCGCGTGCGCATCGAGTCACTACCTTCCATGTCGAAAACGGTGTTTATGAGGTGATAACAAGATCTACTGGTTCCAAGGTAGGGGGAAAGAGCTTCCATGTGAATTTCAATGAAGGCAAATGCAGTTGTCAGAAACCGATGCTATATCACTATCCTTGTTCGCATCTGGTAGCAGTTTGCATATGCAGAGGTGTTAGTCCCGAGTATTTTATACATCAACATTTTTCGCTGGATCACCTTAAACATACATATGAAGGAAGTTTTTATCCGATAGAGGATAGAGAACAGTGGCCTGAACGTAAAAAAGTTTTTAATGGTGGTACGTTAGTTCCTCCTGAGAAACTTATGAGGAAAAATGTCCGTGGAACCAACAAGCGTGGAAGAAGACAGGAGAAACGCTTTCATAATAGTATGGACGTCATGGACAACGTAGATCGTAGAAAACATTGCAGTATTTGCGGAGTAGCAGGGCACACGAAAACAAAATGTCCGAGAAGGTTGTAGTGTTTTATGTATGGTAGTTTATGTTTATTTATTGTGGGTTGTAATGTTTTATGCTTTGTATTCTATGTTTTATGTACTGTATTTGATGTTTATGTATTTTAATTTGTAATATTTTATGGATTGTATTCTATGTTTATGTATTTTGATTTGTAAATTAAAGACACATAGTGAGCTCTCTAAAATAGTTTAAATATCAATCTAAATTAACAAAACATAGTCCAAAAAGTAAACATAGTCAGTAATGCCAGCGGCCTCCTCCTCCTCCTCGTGTTCCCCCGCGTCCTCCGTGTCTTCCTCTCCCCCCTCCCCCTCCTCCTCCGCGTGGTACTCCTCCGCGTCCTCCTCCGCGTCCTCCTCCGCGTCCTCGCTGCGCCTGAGGCTGAACCTGAGTAATCTGACTAACTCCTTCATCTCCGTCTCCTCCTTGGCCTCCTCCTTCCCCTCCTCCGTCTCCTCCTTCGTCTCCAACCTGTTCGATGATCGAACCCCAATCGAAGTCGCCCTCATATTCATTACTTTCCTTTATGCTGCTCCGGATGCACCCTAACAATTTTTTCAATTTCCCTGGTACATCCTGGCACTCGGCTTTTAGCGCTTCGAACCCATGTTTGCAGGCCTCCAAAAGAAATGCATGCTAAAAAATAATATTTGAGTAATGTTTAAAAACTAAAATAATATGAATAAATAATAATATAAATAATAGTCAATTATTTTCATTACCGCTTTCCTTTTTTGCGGAACCATCGGATGATACGATACCGTAGCATGCGGGATATCGGACTGCACATAAGGATCGGTTGCCGTTCTATACCAATTCCAGTATGCATCATACTGGCTAGGGTCATACGGCCGCCATGAAGGAATATTTATTTCACGTCCCAAGCGTTTCTCTTCCCACTTAGCCAGATAAGCTGAATGTACGGTAGGCCAATCATTTCCACGGTAATTTGCGATATCGTGCAATCGTTTGTCGTACTCGCAATTTGGGGGTACTTCCATCGCATACCCGAACTGACGCAACACCCGCTCCGGACGATGCATCTCGACAATCCAAAAATAGATCAATGGCACTGTAAGAAGCCCCATAGTTTTTTCGTGCGCAACTATCGGCGGGAGTATATGACGGAATGCGTCATAAGGTGTCCAAACCACCTGAGTGTCGACCAAACTGTCGAACTGATCGCGATGTGTCGGCAAATGCCGATGAGGTGTTATATCCGCGTATTGAGTACAATCTTTCCACAAAAAATCAACCGTAGGTCTCTCATCTTCATCACCATAATTCGCCATATCCTGCAGTTCCTTGCGTACATCTTTAGGAACGGGTCGTCCGACAGTGATATGTTCCCATGCCCACAGTTGCAGCAACATGATACACCCTCCCATATTTTTCCGTTTCTTATGCGTACCTTTACACAATGCCCTGTAAAGGTACGCAAGAACTCCACTGCCCCATGCCCATCTATCTAAAACCGACATGTCCTCTAATAAAAGCAGAGGCAGTGCTGAAACACAATCTCCCGAAGCTTCCGTAAATAATACATCCCCACATAATGCAAGCATGTAGGCTCTACAATACTGCTCGACTTTCTGTTCCGGGGCATCAATTTCCAAATCGGAAAAATTATTTTTCAACCATGTTCTTTTCAATAAAATTTTGCTTCTCCCCTTTCCCTTAAACTCCAATTCCGGGATTTCTTTCCCGAGTAGTTGCGTGACCTTTCCCTTCCAATCAACATCTTTATTATTTAAACACATTGCCTCACCGTCCGTCCGCATTCCCAACAAACACGAAACGTCATCTAGCGTTATGGTCATCTCACCAACAGGCAGATGAAACGTGTGTGTTTCCGGTCTCCAATGTTCCTGCAGAGCGCTTATCAGTCTGCTGTCGTAATCCAGCCAACCCATCCTGGCAGTTTGTAGTAAGGTTGCTTTCTTCAAAAAAAGGGCATACCGATCGTCCCATGGAACCTGTAGAAACATAAATAAATAAAATAAATAAATAAATAACATACATATGATTTTTTTAACTTTCTAAAAAAATTTCTAAGTAATACCCTAACAAAAAAAAAAATTACCGGAACTTCATGTTGTCGGTAGCGCATGGGTTTGATA
The DNA here is from genome assembly GCA_027726005.1 of Juncus effusus. Lineage (NCBI taxonomy): Eukaryota > Viridiplantae > Streptophyta > Magnoliopsida > Poales > Juncaceae > Juncus > Juncus effusus. The sequence continues at coordinate 2,286,501 of CM050903.1, read as the reverse complement.
GTTACATCTTCAGTGTTGCCAAACTCGTTCGTCCGATGCATGTGTTGTTGTGACTGAAGCGCATAATTTGGCCGACTAGGTCCCGCGTCAGATGACATCTTTATTTAAAAAATAAAATAATATTAATAAATAAATAAAATAATATTAATAAATAAAATAATATTAATAAATAAATAAAAACTACTAATAAAAACTAATAATAAACATACATACATAAACATACATTTGATTTTTTAAACATTTGATTTTTAAAAACATAAATAAATAAAAACTAATAATAAATAAATACATAAACATAAACATACATAAACATACATAAATAAATAAATAAATAAATAAATACATAGCATACATTTGATTTTTTAAACTTTTAAAAAATAAAACTATAAATAATATACTAAAAAATATATCTATAACAAAAAAAATATAAATAAATAATCCTAAACAAGAAAAATAATTTATAAAATAAATATATACATTACCTAAACTACAAAAATTAATTTCAAAAATAAATAATTTCAAAAATAAATATGTATCTAAACTAGAAAAAATATTACAAATTTACTTGTAATTATTATATTTTCTTCTTCTTCTTCTTCTTTTTCTAACAATATCAACAAAATCAACCAAATAATAAATCTAATTTCAAATCAACCACACAAATGGAAAACTAATTTTGAGCAAATAAACCTAATTTGAAACTAATTTTGAGCAAATAAACCTAATATGAAACTAATTTTGAGCAAATAAACCTAATTTGAAACTAATTTTGAGCAAATAAACCTAATTTGAAACTAATTTTAAGCAAATAACCAAAATTAACTAAATCTAAAGTCAAAGAAATCATCATACCTTCCCTCTCCTTTTTTCTGTTTTTTTTCGCCTCTTTTTTCGCCTCTGCGTCGCCCTTTTTTTTCTGTTTCGAAAATTTACGAAAAAACACTCGAAGTAACGGCAGTGGGTTGGAATTATACAGAGCTGTTTCGCCCAGCGATCTGGCGAAAGAATATTTTGTAACGGTTATTTTTAAAAACCGATACTAAAAGTCTAAATTCTGTAACGGTTATTTGTAGAAACCGATACTAAATTCTATATTCTGTAACGGTTTTTTCTAAAAACCGATACTAAAAGGCTATATTCTGTAACGGTTATTTCCAAAAACCGATACTAAAAACGGCTTGTTTCGCCCGACTGCTGGGCGAAATAGACTTAATTAAGCAAAACGTGATTATGGCTGTTTCGCCCCGTTACTGGGCGAAACTACTTGTGTTTCGCCCGGTGGCTGGGCGAAATGGCTATTTTTGCAAATATTTTTAAAACCTGGCCATTCCCTTAATTAATTTTTTTTTTTTGGCCCTTTCAAAAAAAAAGTCCCAGACCTCGGATGACCCATCTTCTCACCATCTATTTGAGCTCTGCAATTCTCTTTCAAGCTCTACTCTAGAATCTCCTGGGAGATCGCCTATGAATAGCTACCTGTTTCGTCCTCAAGCTCTCCTCTCTTAAAATTTAAAAGATCTATTAATCATTATCTTGATTCTTATATCTGAAATATACAGAGGACAACTAATACATGAATCAAACATAAAAACGTAATATTAAAAGAATTACACGAATAAGATAGCATCTCAGCAGTCACTTGTCAAGAGCTTTGTGTGGGAGAGGAATCGCGATAGAGGTAGCTCGCAAGAAAGAGAAGGAGAGAATTCCGAGCTTCGTTCATCCGGTCTGAGAAGAGGAGAGAGCTCCGGGCGAAAAAGAAGACATCAACAGAAAAGATGGGAAGCGAGGGCTGCGATTGTATGAATCTGAATCAAGAGTCGACGGAGGTGAGGCGGGTTCACGGTTAGGGTGGTAGTGAGGCGGAAGTTTGTTTCAGAGAGATGGACTTAGACGAGAGAGAGAGAGAGAGAGAGAGAGAGAGAGGCCCGGCCTCAATCTAAGACCCACAATGTCTGGATTCAGGACTCCAAAATATGAAGGGGCCTCATCTATGCAATAGTATTATATCTATTGTGAGTTTAGAGTTAAATTTGATTAGAAGTTCATCTTTATTGGCCTATTTTAAAATACAGCATTTAATGAATCCATGTATTGAATCACGGAAGCTTGTTTCTTCTTCTGTTGTCCATCTTTCACTGATTTTTCTTCTTGGCGTGCAAAAAAGCAGCCGTTTTTTTGATACAGTAGAAACGTACTGTTTTGAAGTTTGAATTTTTCTAATATTTGATAAATTTACGGGCCCCTTTTAAAATAAGACTTGGACTCCAACAAACTGGGGTCGGGCCGGACAGGGATATGCATTTGATATATCCAGTGATTTTTTTTCCGGAGCAAATGATGCGGTCTTCTTTTCTCATGCATGCGTGGATTCTATTTGGATTCACGAGTTTGGATTCACAGTAAAAAAAATTCTTTTTTAAATCTGTAAAGTAGAGAGACGAGATTTGAATATAACTTCTTTATTATTCACTCAATAACATTACAATACGTCTCTTCTACCCAATTACTAAATCTCCAAAATTATAACCCTACTACTTCTATAGTATTAAACCTCTAACCAAACTACTATAACTCTCACTCACACTCTTTATTTGAGAGGACTATTTGTTTGTGGTTTGATGTCTTGAGAAGACTTGATGGCTTGATGACAAATGATAGTTAGCATCCTCTATTTATACTAGTGGATAGATGACTCTAGACATTAGATATTTCTAGAGATCTTTCTAGAATATTTATCTTTGTAACTATCTCTAGAACTTGCATATCTAGAAATACTTGATATTTTGCCACAACCTTGAACTTTCATGTTGATTTTATAATTTTTCATATTATGTCTAATATTTGGGTTAGACCTAACTAAGTTAGTGTTGATATTTTTAACAAAATCAGTTGTTGAGATGACTCCCATGGATAAAATTTTGTAAACATTTGTAAGTGAAAATTTTCCAGCTTTATCTCATTTTCATGCTATTTCGTCACCACCATCGTTTGAAACTACTTCATTAATATCCGGTCTTAAAAATTGAAGTTCTAGTGCAGGCAGAGCTTGAGAAATTTTATCTTAATTTTAAAGCATTCCTCCAAGCAAAAATACTATTGTCACTCTGATATAGAGATTCTGAGAGTTCCCTCTTTTTCTATTGCAATTTGCAAATGACTAAAAGATTGGGCAATGTCAATTTGAACCTCGCCATGATGCACTCTAGAAACTAGTCAATTTTTAATTTTTTACCTTGATATATGTACTTAATAAAAATACTTCCAATTTTTTGAATGTATCATTCCATATATATAGGACATTTCTCGACTATAAGCATTTTCTGAACTTCCTCACATAATAACTTGTTTGAGTAAATGAGTCCAAGAGACGTTTTCAAATCGCTTGTAGAATCTCATCCATTTAGTCTGTACGATTTGATTAAAAATTATTAGGTTGATTTTTTATTATACCTAACACCCCCTTGCCCCCGTTGTATCCTTTGCCTTTTTTTTGTTCTTTTTCATAAAAAATTTCTTCCATGTATGTTTCTTGATTAGCCATTTTTAGCACTTAATTGATCAAAATCAACAGGGACAGAGCTTAATAGAGACTGGAGGGGCCACGCTCCCTCCAAAATTTTGACGGAATAGTATATATTAGTAGTGTTTTAGTGGAAAAAAAAATTGAAATACATGTATTTCTATGCATTTGACCCTCCCAAAATTTTTATACAGTATTAATCAGTAGGGAGGAAATTTTTCCGCACCCTTTCCCCCCGATAAATTCAGTCAAATTCCGTGCCTGAAAATCAACCCACCCCGATAGAATATATTCTTTTGGCAACCAGATATTTCATCGGTCCCACATTTTGATGTTCTAGCGATCAGCTTTTTTGTCAGAGTTATTTTTGTTTACTCATCAGTATCTCAATGCAATAATTAAAACATCACCATATCTTCCATGGTGCGTCATACATTCAAAATCTAATATATAATGAATAGAGATTCTAAGAAATTTTAATTTTTATGATTGGTCATCATCATAAACAATCTGGAACCACTTTATGTATTAAATTGTTATCTAAAAGCCTCACGTGTTTTAATTACCTACCTCTTTATGTATTAAATTGTTATCTAAAAGCCTCACGTGTTTTAATTACCTCAAGAGAGAACGTGCAATTTTTCAAGGTAAACATGGGATCGCTCAACTGCTGCATACATAAATCAAGATTAATACACAACGACATATTAGCACATAATCACAGTAAAATTACAAAATACCATTGTTATAAAGTACAACATAATATCTTGCAACTATTATATCTTCAACATTATATTCTTTTGGTTAATTTCACCTTACATCACTTAACTTTCAAAAAATAACCAAATACATTATCCAACTTTCAATTGTCCTTACTAAATCACTCAATTTTTGATTTGTCCAAATTAACTCTCCTAGTTAATTTTTCATCCACTTATTGACACGTGTATAATACGTCATTGCTGATTTGATAAGTCCACGTCATCGCCGACTTATAATTCAAATAATCATCTCAAATTTACTATAATTACTGAAGGTCGTCTAACTTTACATTTATTTCATCACATGTCACTCAATTTTGAAAGTTTATCACCAAATGTCACTGAACTTTAAAAATATATAACAGGAGGTCACTCAACTTTATAAATATATCACGGAAGATTACTGAACTTTAAAAATATATTACAGCAGGTCACTCAGCATTATAAATATATCACAATAGAACACTAAACTTTAAAAATATGCCACCAGAAGTCGCTATCTTTAATTTAATGTTGGTTTTAATTTGTTGGCATGATTATAACTCATTGAGACTTGTTTTTCTTTGAATATTAATTACATGATTTTAGCAAAAACGAGATAGTTATAAAATATCAGTTTTATAAAATGAAGAAAAAAAATTTCTAATTTTTTTATATCATTTTTAAAAATATTTAAAAAAAATCCAGATTAATATTTTCAGAAAAGAATATTTTTTTTCAAAGATACATTTTCATTTTTAAAATAATTATGTTTGAAAAAATATTTTATAAAAAAATACTTTTTATAAAAGTTTTTTATAAAATACTTTCATTTTTAAAAAAGTATTTTTTTATAAAATATTTTTTGAAACGTAATTTTTTTTTAAATGAAAACATTTCTTTGAAAAAATATTTTTTTCTGAAAATATTTTTTGGAAAAGTATTTTTCTGAATTTTCTTTTATAATTTTTTTTTAAAAATGATATAATTTTTTTTTACATTTTGTCCATAAAAGTATTTTCTATATTTTATAAAAATGATATTTTCTAACTATTTTATTTTTGCTAAAATCATGTAATTAATATATTCAAAGAAACAACAACTACCACATGAACTATAATAGCTAGTCTCAACAAATTAAACCCAACATAAAATTTAAGGTAGTGACTTATGGTGACATATTTTAAAAGTTTAGTGACCCATTATGATATATTTATAAAATTGAGTTGTTTCATATGATATATTTTTATAATTGAGTAGCCTCCCATAATTTATTCCTAAAGTTGAGTGTCATTTGATGCTATATTATCAAACTTGAGTGACATGTGATGAAATAAATGTAAAGTTGGATGACCTTATATGATTTTGATAAAATATTTATCTTCTGTGAAAGCAAGATACTATTGGCCCGGCCCACAATCACATGCAAGGCCTTCAATAATCTACGAAAAGTATTAAAAAAAAGAAAAAGATACTTCATATCCGCTCAATAGATAAAGTAGATGTAGTTAATCATGTACTTCATATCCTCTTAGACTAGAATACATAAATAAGATTCTTCAACAACCCAAATCTCTCCAAATCAAATATGAAATGCCCACAGCTCATACGAATCCCCCCAAATCTGTATTCAAAGAAAAGAAGAATCTCTTGCATTCAAAATAATTCATGGTTTAGTTTATAGGATGTTCAGCCAACTGCACACAATCTGGATATCAGATCAGAACAGCCCTAGTGATTTTATTATTTTACTTAACTTTTTTATGGAAGACGCAACATAAAAACCTATTAAAATCCTCATGTCTCATCTTTTTTGTACAACCTAATTTATAAAATCCTCATGCAGAGGCAGCTCAATCTATTTTACATTATTATTTTAAGGAACACAATAATGTCTACTATTATCCTTCTGATCCCAAGACCAGAAAGGTTTTGATAGTTACATGCACGATCATGAAAATATTCACTATATACAAATACAAAGAGAGGATCACACTTTACATTCAAAAAAGAAAAATGGAAGAGAAAAGTAGTTTCTCGTTTAACCCCACTTTACACTGTCACTCACAAATGCTAAGAAAAATATGAAATACAAAATGCGTTGTTGAACATTTTCTCTTTATCATTACATGATGTTTCAGTTGCTTATCAGTGACAGGAGTTTACAAGGTGATATGAGGCTCTCAAAACTCAAAAATCAAAATATGCGAATAATAACCTTCTTTAATTAGAGTTTCTTGACCTGAACTGGTCCAAAGCTGAGTTCAGTTTCCGCACGACATTTTCCACGCTCATATCAAATCCTTCTTCAATCTGAAAATAAAAGAAAAATAGAAAGAAAAAACTTGATTGATGCCAATCATGGTTTGATTAGATATCTTGATGGTGCATTATTATTACATATATACATGCAAATGTAAATTTAACATTTCCTTTCATATGTTTTTTTTATTAGAAGGAGTAGGCTCAAAGTCCTACATCCAAATCTTATTGAATTTTAGTTTTTATGTTTACAAGTTGTAACCGAAAAAAAACTACAAGGCTATTATCTGGAGGCTAATCTCTTCTAGAATAACGTCTGCAAGAGACATTTCCTTTCATATTATAAGAATACAATTAATACTTATTTTCTTGAGAGTTCAAATTTTGTAGGGGTGTACAAGAAAATCTCCAACCCACCCAATCCAATCCAACCCAGACGGGTTTTAAAGTCGTTGGATTGGGTCGAGTTAATATTTTAAATAACTCAGAATAACGGATTGGATGGCGGGTTTGTAACCGAAAATCAATTTTAATCCAACCCAATCTATACAAGTTAATTAACATATAAGATATTTTCTTTTTTATTCCAAATACAATCAGTGTCATAGAAAATATTCTTTCAAATCTAAAATTATAACTTTACAATGAATTGTTAACCTAAATAAAACTTTATTATTATTATTATTAAAGAAAAAATGTTAAATAAGTATTCCAATTAGAGAGAATTATGTTTTATTAAAAACGAAACAATGAGAATTATGTGGTGAAATATGTTTTTGATTTTGTCATGGTGTTTAATTATAGAATAATCTTTTTATTGAATAGTATGTTAACGAAATCTTGAGTTTTATAATTATTTTATTGTTATATCAAAATATATGAGTGATATAAATAATGCTGGATTTGGTGGATTTTAAAGCATATATTACTAGATTTGGTGGGTTTTGAGCTTAAATTCATCGGATTGGATGGGTTTCGAAGTATCACGGGTTGGATCGGGTTGAAAAAATGCAAATTCAGTATGATTTTGTTGGGTTCATATTTTGACCTAGATCCGCTTAATTCAATCTATGAACACCGCTAAAATTTTGTAGGGATATTTTTCATTTAAATTATTTCTTTCTTCTCTTCTTCTGCACTTTGTACAATTATTCAATGAATAGAATCTGAAATTACTTTCCCTTTCTTTGTGTGATTATTTATTTTTCTATCATTTCCTAATAAGAATGTGAGTCTGCTTCATTAAATAAAAAAATAATTAATACTGTTTTGATATACTTGCCTGAGCTGTTAAGGTTATAAATACGGTGCAACTCGGAAATGGCATGAGATTAGTATGAGTAACAGTGAAATTAAGATCCTCAATCTCCGACAAGATCTTCACTAAAACACCCTTAATATTTTCACAGTGGATGTTTACAAGCATATTATTTGCCAAAAGCTTCACATCAATTCTCGGTAGAGGCTCGGTAAAAGATGAACAGCTGTGATCGACTCTGGATGAGAAGGAAGAGGTCTTTACAAGCACCGCAGAGTCGATGGGTTTAGGGTTTTGAGCTTCTAGGCTTTTCACTTTGTCTTCGAGTTCCTTTACGTACCTAACAGCATCTATAAGAATCGATGCTTTGTCTGTCTGCAAAATGAAGAAAGATGGCGTTATTTATCTAAAAAAAATGGACGCTTTTTTGTCTGCCTGGAATATAAAAAAGACACTGTTAGTCTAATATTTTATGCGAAAATGGTGTTTGAAATTCATTCATTATGCATCTTTTGGTTAGTATTTATAATTAAGGAATTTTAGCATACTAAAATAGGAACGGAATTTTAGCATACTAAAATAGGAACCATGATATTTTAAGTTTCATAATTTAATTGTATCATGAATAATATTTTTCTTAATAAGAGGAACTTAATTTGACCGAGGGATTCTATTCTAATAGTATCTTGATTAAGTTAAGAGATCGTGGATACAAAATAATTTTGCAACTAAGAATAAATAAGACCTACAAAATAAAAGAATTTTTTGGTTAAAGCGTCACTCGTGAGGATTTGTGTGTATTTCTAGGGTTTATACAGTGGGGGTATCTCACCCTTGTGGGATTAGGAGATGGAAATCTCACAAGTGACAATTGTATTTGAGATCTTGAACTTTTTCTTTATTATTTTAAATATTGGGTGAGGGGCTTATGAACCTTCCTCAATCCACTCAAAATAAATAAATAAAAGAATAAAATATTTTCCATTTATTTCTTATAAAAATGTATCACACGAGGAAACTTAAAAAAAAAAAAAAAAAAAAAGGAATTTCAGTCAAAGTATGGTAATGTGTACTAAATAATTTGAGGCTAATCTTCACATTCACACACAAATCATACTTCAATCTTTCACACGCTTAAAGCGGAGTTAGAATGTAGAGATAATTAATATGGAAAAATATTCTGGATGTAGCTGTAGAAATATAATAATTAATAACTCCATATCAATATGTTAGTATCCAAGATAGAAAAAAAATAGAAAACTAATAGTTTTTCTTACATAGAGAAAAAATTAGAAGAGTAATTAATCGTAGAAATGAGAGGGGGAGAGAGAGAGAGAGAGAGAGAGAGAGAGAGAGGGAGAGAGAGAGAGAGAGAGAGAGAGAGAGAACCTTCTTGAGGCAAGGAATAATTGAAGAGAGTTCAACAAAACGTTGGTTGAGCTTCTCTCGCCTTCTTCTTTCAGCAATAATATGATCTTGGCTAGTATTATTTGTTGGTACAATTCCCTTATTATTTACTATCTTACCTCCTTGTAAATTCCTCTTGTTGTTATAACCAAATGCTTCGTTCTTCTCTTTAGTTATACCATTACTAGAGATTAAATTTTCTCCTGTACAGATATTTCTTGACTGGAAATTCCCACCAAATTCCAAGGTGATTGGTTTTGTATGGTGACTATTCCAGTAGTTATTCCCTTGTCGGGGAGAACCAGCTTGATCATTATTCGAGGCATTATTTCTGATCGCTGTTGTGGGGCCGGTCGTATAGCAGTTTGTAAAGAGAGACGGATCTTCAAAAAACTTATCACATGATGTAGATTGCTTTATCTGCCAAAGGGGTTGGAATTGATCCCAATCTAGCATAACTGATTCATCCATTACTCCTACAATTAGATAATATATTCGATAATTGATTCTAACTCTTTAGATAACATATCACAAGTAATTTAGAATTTTTAGTTGATTATATAAGTTTTATCTCATAAAATATCGAAATCAAAAAGTTTAGGATCAGATTTGCTCCTTCAATTAGAAACCAAAAAACTAGAAAGTTGAAAGAGAGAAGCCAATTGTTGAAGTTTCAAATATTGGGAGGAAAAAGAAAGATCTAATTAAAGAAGAAAACAAATAATTGAGGTAACTTTGAGGCAAAAATAATGGAGATAACGCAAATAAAACTTACGAATCTATATGAGTAGAGGCTAAATTGAGTGTGTTACCTTGATTAAATCGGATAGGAAACAATCTTGAATTAGATTGATCTAATTAGGGTTTCGATCGTCAAAACTCCAACAATCTCTCTGTGTGAACATATGTCCTTATCTTCTGCTTTTTGTTCATATGAAGTCTCTCTCTCTCTTTAATTATTTATATACCACACCCTAGTTATCCCTAGAATACTCGAGTGTGGTGCTTAAGTTACCATTACTAATAAATTTTCATTAAATATTTTGTCAGTACATCAAGAATTAGGTTAAAGAGTCAAATGCTCCATTTGAGTATCATGAACATGATTAAAAATTAAAAATTGAAAACTCAAATTGCAATGCACAAAAGAAATAAATGTAAGAATTCAAATCTTCTCGAATATATCAGAAAAAAGAGAAAATAAATAAGGTCAAAATTAGCAAAATTGGGGATTAGTTGGAATTTCCCATTTTTAAAATTCCATTTTTCAAACCACTATTAATAAAAAAAAGAGCGACATTGTGGTCTTTATCTTGTTCATCAATTAAGCATATAAATCATCATATATTATGTCATAATCAGCACTATCATTTCATTTCCTGCTACTTCTGATTTTACCGCTTGTCATATAAGCAACAAAAATATTTTCTACATCATTATTTATTAGGGCAACTTTTTGGGACATTTTCTATTTTTGAATAAAATATTTGGCCCTACATCAATTCTTTCAGGCCTGTTTCCATCGTTAAAAGTCCAGGTAAACATCTAAAAGAACACAAGTGTAAGTAAGACACATGGATATGTCTACCATTGAGTTTTTTATTTATTTTGACTCAGCCTTACCTATTACATTAGATACTACATTTTTGTTATTCGCCTAAATTTTGGGGTTGCCCAACAACTTTTTGGATTAAATAAGGGTAAAATTTATTGTATGTCAGTTAACTTTTAAAAATAATCGAATAGATCATTTAAATTTCAATTATCCACTAAAAAATATTTAACTTTCAAAAATTATCAAATAAATCACACAACTTTCAATTGTCTCATGTAAATCACTCAATTTTAAAAATTACCAAATAATTCACTCAACTTTGAAATTCCGTAAAAGTTAAGTGACATATTTGGTTATTTTTTAAAGTTGAGTAACTTATAGAGAATAATTGAAAGTTGAGTGACGCCTATGAGATAATTGAAAGTTCAGTAACTTATTTGATCATTTTTAAAAATTCAATGAACTACGATGAAATTTACCCTTAAAATAAGTTGACATTTAAAATAGAGATTTCGAGATAACGAAGTTGGGGTTCAAATTTTGGAGTTGCCCAACAATTTCCTGGATTAAAACAAGTTGGCTTTGAAGTGAAGGAAAATATGTCGAGATAACGAAGTTGGGGTTCAAATTTTGGAGTTGCCCAACAATTTCCTGGATTAAAATAAGTTGGCTTTGAAGTGAAGGAAAATATGTAAGAGAGAATAATATAGAGGGTCCCCCCTAGTTTATTTTGGTGATCCATGCATATGAGTACTAATATATGTTGCAACGACATTATGAATCAAAATGTAAAAAAATAAGTGGGGTTGGACGCTTGTCTCTCACTCGTCTTCCTTCACCACTGATAAATAGGCCACGCTTTATCACAACATTTCTTACATTAATAAAGTAATAAATAGGGCTCATTTGTCATAGGTGAAAGAAAAAATGGTGGAATTTAAAGGACCAATTATATTGTTCCAAATAAGAAAAAGAAAATATGAGAGAGAAAACTAGAGAGACGAAAGATTTAGTTTATTTAATAAGAACTGTATTACTTGGGCATGAGTGTTATGGCTAAAGGGGTATAAACGGCATGAGTGTTATGGCTAAAGGGGTATAAACGGGTCGGATATTATTCAACCAAACCGTATTCGTATTTCTAAAAAATTCGTGTATGGATTAAAATTATTTGTATCCGGTCGGATAAGAATATAGATACGGATAGTTTTATTCGGATACGGGTTCGGTAATCAATTTGGCTTCCGGATACGAACACAAATAATAACCGAATTTGGATAATTTGTTATTCAAATAGTATATGTTTTCGGATATTTCATTACATATCGGATACGAATACGGATATTTAAACTAATATGGATACGAATAAGGATTTTTTTAGTCATATTCGGATACAGATACAGATACAGATACGAATACACATATTATCCATACTAATATCTTATTGTTATTTATTCAAACTCCTCATATAAATTGTTATATTTTATTTACTTTGTCGTCATAAATAATTAAATATTTACAAGAATATGATACATTCGTATGTTAATAGTGTTGTTCTTAGTTTGATAATTTTTTAAAACAATTCCGATATTACTAACTATTCTTTGAGTTGTATGTTTTAGTTCAGATTAATTGCGAGCACAAGAAGGCGAGGTTTTGAAGATTATTTCAAGTCGGAGGCAAAGAATGTAAGACGGACTCTCTAGAAGTTTTAGAAGGCTTGTAGGTGTTTGTGTTAGATTGTTTTAGAGTTTAGAGTTTTTAGTTTTTCACTAAAGAGAGCTTCCTAACTTCCCTTTTTGTTTGTAGTTTCGTTGGAACGGTACTTTTATTCCGTTCCAACGGAATACTTGACAGAACTCCCTGCAATCTATTTCGAACGGAAGGTTTCCTCCATTCGAACGGAGGTTCAATAAACTAGTTGTTTGTGTCTAAATCTGGTCTGATTCAGTTTCCATTTTATTGTTCCGTTCAAACAGAGGATTTGGTCCGTTCGAACGGAACTCGCAGAGTTGCCAAATTTGAGGGGTTGCTCCTTCCATCTTTAAATAGAGCAATCTCAATGAGTGAGCGTGTGTTCGATTGTAAGTTGTGATTGAAAGAAATCATTGGTTATTGTTTCATCGAATCGTTACGAGTGTTTGTAAAACGATAGGTGAATCGAAGTCGTAAAAGAAAATGTTATTTTGATTAGAATCAAGGAGCCGAAAGGCATACTCGGAGAGTAGGCGCTCGAGAACACAGCAAGGGCTGCTAACGAGAACGGGTGTTAAAGGCTAACGCAATCACCTTGCCAAACTTCGTCAACAATTCTAGGTGTTCGGTATCTCTGTTACTTTTGTTTATCTTTCTTTATTGTTATTTATATTCAATTAATTCAACCATCCAATTTAAAAGTCTAAAAACAATAAAAAATTATAAAATCCTAAAAACTATAAAAATCACTCTTCGGCACAAGTTAGTCTGTAATCTATAGGTCTCAAGTTCAAGTCTTGCATGAGGTAGATTTTTATTTTCCTTATTTTTCTCTCATATATTCTTTTTGAAAATGTGTTCATTACAAATTTAGTAAAATTATGTATATCAAATTTAAAACTAATTTATTATTTTATAACATTTTTCTCTGAAATTTTTATTGATAATATTGAATAATAATACAACGGATAATTACTTTTTACTTATTTTGAATATTTCAAATCAATTCATCGTCAAAGGCCCCAAAACATCCGGACCGGCCCGACTTTATATGCTTTCTATTCAGTGAAAAATTCAGATGTAAAGAAATGATAAAAGATATATGCATTTGTATATGATATGATGTCAACATATAAAGTAATAGAGGTTAATGTGGCAAGAAATCAAGGCTGCATATATCGTATTCAAGATTGTTGAGATTCTGATAGCTCTGCATATTTCTTTCATATTCTTTGTATCCTTTAGATGTGATTAGCCAGAAATAAAAGATTGATTAGCTAGATAATAGGGATTGATTAGCTGCATATTAAATGCAATTATAGCCGTTGTAATAGCCAGTGACTCCTATATAAATGGATGTCTTCCATATGTAAAATATCAACAGAGAAAATAAATCTTATTTTAATTTTCTATTTATCATGGTATCAGAGCATCCACAAAAGAGCTAACGCTCATGGTCATCAAAAAAGCAACCAACAGTATCTCGGTCAAGTACTGAGGCTGAATACAAGGCCCTTGCTTCAGCCACGGCGGAACTTATTTGGCTTCAGTCCTTACTGGCGGAATTGGCTGTTCCAATACTTAATACACCTGTCCTTTGGTGCGACAATTTAGGGGCAACGTTTCTTGCTTCAAATCCGGTTTTTCACGCGCGTACGAAACATATTGAGATAGATTACCATTTTGTTCGCGAACGAGTTCAATCCAAGCAGTTGATGGTTCAGTTCATTTGCTCCAGGGATCAATTGGCCGATGGTCTAACGAAGGCACTCTCTTCCTCCAGGTTTAAATTTTTGACAGGCAAGCTCACCGTCTATCCGACGTCTTGCTTGAGGGGGGCTGTCAACATATAAAGTAATAGAGGTTAATGTGGCAAGAAATCAAGGCTGCATATATCGTATTCAAGATTGTTGAGATTCTGATAGCTCAATATAGCATGCATATTTCTTTCATATTCTTTGTATCCTTTAGATGTGATTAGCCAGAAATAAAAGATTGATTAGCTAGATAATAGGGATTGATTAGCTGCATATTAAATGCAATTATAGCCGTTGTAATGCCTAGTGACTCCTATATAAATGGATGTCATCCATATGTAAAATATCAACAGAGAAAATAAATCTTATTTTAATTTTCTATTTATCATATGATATGATGGTGTTCAGCTAATAAAATAATGTCTTTTAAAGGTTTAGCAAGTAGAGCTTCACAGAATATACTTTAACATAATAAATTAATCAAGATGCATGGTAAATCACTTCCTTAGAGTACTCCTAGTGCATTTCGAGTTTTTTAGCGAAGCAGTATATAGAACATAAAAGAAGTGTATGAAACAATAAGGTATACAAAGATATTTTTTTTAAAAAGTATGCAAATTAACTCGGAAAGGAAAATCTCTCCTTATTTTTAACTTAAATAAAATCAGAAAGTGAAATCTCTTCAATAAAATTACAAATACTGGGAAAAATCTCGATGTGCACTGCGATTATTTGAAATTTATTGTTAATTAAAAGTAAATTCTTTTATTATGTTCAATTTGTATTTTAATTAGTTGAATGAATAACATAGAAGACAAAACGTTTGTTCGCTAAAACTTATAGGCTTAACATATCTGTTGCAATAAAAAAAAGTATCTTCATTCAAATTTTTACTAGCATCAAATAAACCCATTCGATAAAAACACATTTGTTGCAAACGAATAAATAAATCTATTTAAATATTTATTACAATATATTACTTTTCTTGTATGCGATGAACTCAATTAACTCATTTATTCGTTTAAAAATATATTATAAAAGTTTAATACATTACAAAAGAAATAATATTTAAGTTCATATTTTGCCTTTTTTATCTATTTAATTGGATTACACATTTAATTCGGAACTAAGATTACCATAGAGCTCAACATGAAGAGAAAATTAAAAATAATTTATATATGATGGTTTACGGAGAAAAATGTATATATACATAATAATAATTATTATTCTTATTATTTTAAAAAAACGTTTAGAAAAAAAAAATGTGAAGAGACTTATTTTAATAGCTCATAACAAACTTAGTTCTTCATTTATGTAGAAACTAGTATTACTTTAAATTCGTTCATTCTTAATACACTTTTTATGAATTGTCTTCATTCTTAATACATTAAATATTTAGATCGTTAATTTCATATCTAACGGCTGTAATATAAGTTAGTATATAGTGTTGACATGGCATCATGAGAGGGTCCAAAAGGTTGTAAAATAACTTGATTAAAATATATAAATCTTAAAAAATTAAGACTTGAATAAATGATTTGGAACTAAACATCGTTTATGATAAAACAGATTTAGATAATTTAGATTATGCGTTTCTTTAAGAAGGAGATAATGGGATGTGGTTAATTTTTGTGTTTTAACATCCTGGTGTTGACTTAATTTATTTATTTCTGAATTGTAGCTGAAAAGAATACTTAAGACTTTCATTAAAAAAATAAAAAATTACTATAAATTGGAGATTACAAATAACATCCTTTAAAAAAATTCAAATGCTATTCTTAATCAACAAAATGAAAAAAAAAATAATATGCTATGCCTAATTTGCATTGGCCTTCAAAATCGTCAGGCAGATAGGACTCATGACTGATCTTGCTAAGCTTGTTTCTCCGGTGGATGGAGAAGAGCCCCGACATCGCCGACTGGGTGGGTGACAAGCAGTGTTAAGGTATGGGAGAACCATTGACCTCTTCTTTTTGGAGAGTCAAGAAAGTCCTCTTTGTTGCTAGTGTGAGGCAAAGTACGAACTAAGAGAGGGAGGATCTGGTGACCGTGACTGAGGCTGCATGGACTTAAGTTTGAACTAAATGCTCAAAACTCGTGCTAAAAACATGAGCTTAAGTTTTCTCTAATTATTCAAAGCTCGTGCTAAACAATCGTGATCGAAGCCGTGCTAAAAATTCGTTCTCCATCTAATTGCGAAAAATTAATTAATTGCAAATTCATTCTTTTAAGACAAAATAAGGGACTTGATTAAGAGATAACAAAAAGAAAGTTCGTAATTAAGGGAATTAATTAATTATTTCAAGCGTATCACGGCATATCCCAAGAAGTAAGACCTTAGCAACCAAGATCAATCGATTAAATAATCATTCTTTTGCAAGAAAGTGGGACAGGCAGATAATTTTATCGCAACTATTAATAATTATTTAGCAGCCCAATCGCATGTCTCTTTCTCTCACTAAAGAGATCTCTTCTTCATCTCCCAATGAAGTATTTTATCACGTTTCTATATTTTTACCTAATAGCATGTAAGTTGATAATTTGAGGAATAATAATATAATATCAAAATTATTAGTCAAGTGATCATAATTGTGTCCACATGCTCAACATTATTCTGATCATACAAGTTTAAAATATACATTCAGTCAACATGACAATTATATCCAACTCGTTAAATGTATGCACCGACAAACATTATTTGGGATCATGTGCCGTATATAAAAGTAAGATGGTTTATATAATATGAAAAGGTAAGATGATTTCAGTGTAAATGTATTATTTTCAATGTTAATATATTGTTTTAGTGTTAATATATCATTTTTTCTATAAATATAAAATTTTTAGTCTCAATAGACCATCTTCATTGTCAATATATCGTGTTTTCAATGGCAATATATAATTTCAGTGTTATATAGCATTACTAGTACTATTTTACTGCCTGCAGTATCAAAATATTAATTTCAGTGTTATATAATATTTTTTATGCCAATTTATCAAGTTTATAGTGTCGTCATACTGTTTATAATATCAATATATCATTTCAATGTTATAATATTTTTTTTAGTAAAAGTATATTATTTTAGAAAAAAAATACCGTTTTTATGATTTATATGTTGTATTTTTTTATAGGTGAAACAAAAATTAGAAAAAGAGGAGAAAGTAGAAACTAGAAGTGGTGTTTGACTTAACCAATTTTGATGCCCTTAAATTAGTAATATATAATATAATATTGGTAGAGACTGGTACCATAGTTGGTCAATTCACGATTATTGAGTATTTTTAGTAACACACTAAATAGAGTTTTCTTATTGATTTACGTATTTTCCCAATAATTTAAAAAACGCGAAGTTCGTGTCTCCATTTCAATAATTCGCATTCATTCACGAATTTTTGATAAGAGAAAAATTCGACCCGAATTTTACGAATTTTTACCAAATAATAATATTTTTCCAATTATTTCTAAATAAAAAGTTTGTATTTATATAATTTATATACTGAATTATTCCGAACAATTAGCCGAATTGACGAATTATTACCGTCTCAGTTTTATTTGACCGAATATTTGACTAACTTAGAAAACGTTCAATACGAATTATACACGAACATATTGCGAATCGTATTATTCGCGTATTACGAATGACTAACTATGACTGGTACAGACAAAGCCATAAGCTGTAAGTGTAAATGTTACTTCTTAATTGGTTTTTTTTTCTTTTCCAACGACAATTGAAATAATATAAACAAAATATCATGAAACAATCCTTATTCACCTACATTAAAAATACTTAATCCTAATTTAATCATAAATCAATTAAAACAACACAGAAAATTCACTAACTCATCCCAATTAATCTCTAATTCACTATTTCAAACTCATATTTGACAAAAAGAGTTTAGTAGATTAAATTATTGAAAAATATTCACTAATTTAGCAATAATTTGAACTCAAATTACTGAATTTAGTGATTTAAATTAATTAAACTCATATCATAGAAAAAAGAGTTGCTTACCAGATTTTAGCCTCAAGAATTCAACTCAAATTACACCGAAAATTCACTAATTTAACCCAAGTAAACTCTAATTAACTCAAAAGCACTGATTCGAAACAAACAGATACTAATTCAACCAAAAAATGAAAAAAAAAAAAACGTCATACCAGACTCAAGAATAGAAAGAAGAAAGAGTAAAGAAGCTTCAATGCGTTTAGGGTTTGCTGCTCGCGTCTTGCTTCTCAAAATTTCCTATTTTGCTGCACGGTGTTGCAGTTTCCATTTGAGAAGCTGAGCGGGTCTTAAGATTTGGAGTCCGAGAGTCCATTTGTGGGTTTCCATATGAAGCTATGTGTTTTGTTTTTTTTTTGTATCAATGTAGTGATTTATGGTGATGAATATTGTTCGATGAAAATCGAAAATCTAAGAAAATTTTGGGCCAAAATTAATCTTCCTCAATAATTAAAGAATCGAATTCAAACTTTTTTTTTACAAAATGTAACTCTCATTCAGGGATGGAGTTTAATAGAGACGGGGGAGAGCATGCCCCCTCTTCAAGATTTTGACCAATTAATATATATCAGTAGTATTTTAGTAAAAAAAATTGAATTACATGCATCCCCCTCCCCCCCTCCAAAAAAAAAAACACAAAAATTGTACAATGTTAATTAGTAGGGATAAAAAAATTTGACCCCACTAAATTTAGTCAAATTCTGTCCCTGTTCTCATTTATACCACCCGGACAGACGACCTCAGCCCCTACACCCCCAAATTAGCATAGGGCCGTCTTTTCTTTTCAGCTTTTGGTTTTAGGTTTTTTTGGTTCGCTTCTAGCATTCTCTAACATAGGGCCGCCTTTCCTTTTTGAGAGAAAAAAATGATTCGTAGCTGGAATTCTTAATCTACGCTTCTATAGGAAAAAGAAGAGAAGTAATACGGCATGTTGATAGATTAAAAAAATATACATGTTAATACTTTAAAATTTAGAAGAGTATCTGTTATATATTTATCTATTTATTTTTGACAAAACAGACTCAGGTCTTGCCCGCCTGAGTCAACTCAAGTATATTGAAATGTAGGCAGTTTTTATTTGCGTGAAAGTTACACCAAAGAAATTGGCCTTTAGTAAATAAAAGAAAAGAATGAAGACATCAATCATTGAACTAGATGATTATTTCAATGTGATGTGATCAAATTTTAGTCAATTGGTCCAGAGTTAGCATTGTATTTGTATTGAGTTGTCCAAGAAAAAAGCTTAACATTAGGTGGTATATAAAGTCTCAAAACATAATCATATGCGTATGTACATGAAATACCATCGCTGTGGTGACAAGAACGGATTGATTGATTTTAGAGTATTTTTGTTGTAGCTGTTGTTGGCTATTATTATAAGATTATCATAGTTCCAAAAATGAGAATCAGTCTCTGAAAGTTGGGATTGGAAATAGATCGAATCGGATAAACAAATCAAATCAACTTGTATAAAAATTAAAATGTTACATAATTATGTAAATCGTATATTAATTGGATTGCGAATACAATTATGATTTAAATCAGCTGAATCAAATCTGAATCGACCGATTTTGTAGATCATTAATTGGAGAAAGAATTTTGAGTGAAATTTAAATTTTGAAATCCAGCAAAAGGTTTATTCTTTGTTTGCCGGCACATAAGAGCTGGAATTAGCTAATTCTGGTATCTCTCCAGTTCATACAAATTCCATAAAAATTAATTCTTCAAGAACATAGAACGTCAAGCTCCGGCAAATTATGAAGAAGCCAAGTCACTCCAATGCCTAATTTCTCTCTCTCTCTCTCTCTCTCTCTCTCTCTCTCTCTCTCTCTTTCTCTCTCTGAAGGTGCTGAATTAGCCTCAGACTTTAGGGAATTTGGTGAATCGGTGCTGGGCAGTGAAGCCATGCCTTCTTCTCTAGCAGATATGCCCCCAATTCTTCACATCGTCAGTGAAGTTACCTTTCTAACAATCATTCAACATGACTAAAATTTCTTGCTTGGTGTTGGAAATTCCAAATGACTGATGACTAGAATAGTGCAGTGTGTTATAATTTCAACCAAATTACTGCAAGGTTGAGTAAATTTCACCATTTCTGCACTACAAAATCAACTCAATTGATGAAATTTGACTTATTCTAATTGAGGGCTGCTTCAGGAAATTTATTTGTCATATATCCATTTTTTAAGCTTTATGATACGGATTTTGTATGAGATATGAACTAGATATTATATGGCGATGATTGAAAAAGAGATAAAAGAAAGAATGTGAAGAACAAATGAATCCATTTTTTAATTGTCATATATCCATTTTTTAAGCTTTATGATACGGATTTTGTATGAGATATGAACTAGATATTATATGGCGATGATTGAAATAGAGATAAAAGAAAGAATGTGAAGAACAAATGAGACAGCATCCGAAAAAGTCTGGATTTTGAATATTGAATTTTTGGAGGTTAAATTTGTAATTTATCTGTGTACTAAGTTTCTATTTAGTTCCTTATTATTCATCTTCTAATTTACTCGTCAAAAAAATGATTAGAAGGTTGATATATATATATATATATATATATATATATATATATATATATATATATATATCAAAAGTGTTGTATGTAAAGTTACAATTTATTTTTTATGTAATTATAATGAATTGTAGGCAATATAAATATTTTGATGAACTATAATCAATTCGTTCATCAACAATTTATATGCAACATATTTTCTATTATGATGTGTGTGATTAGTTAATGAAATTTCATGGCAAACTGGTTAATTTAAATTATTATTCAAATAACCATTATATTATTAACTTACTTTTCTATTCATTACATAATTCCAGAATTTCTCAAACAAACAACAAAAAAAGAATCATGTGTTACATCCCGGAACGAAATTAGAGAAAAGAGACATTAATTGATTAGTCTCACCTTGAGTAGCGAATGTGAATTAGGATTCCTTAAATATATCAGTGCATTAACTACTAGAATCAACTAAGATTAAGTCTTTTTTAGAATAATATGAAGTGAACATGATTGGTTGAGTTATTTAAATTAATGTACTAGACTCTATCATCATGTTTTTTAGAACTTTATATTTCTAGCATCCAAATAAATATATTGGAATTAGCTACTTCTATAACTTTTTTCTTCTCCATCTTATAATCTGATTCCATTCGACTAATTCTACTTGCCAAATGGCCGCTAAAGCTACACTGCAATTTTTATTTTAATGAAAGTCTGAACGAGACTATTTGCCTACAGTTTAAAGAAAAAAATATGTAACTCAACAATAAACTGAAAAATCGATGTATTGGGAGCCAAAATTGATCAACCTCAATAATTAAAGGGGACAAATATTAGTATGTTATTTGTTAATCATGACAAATATAGATGAATTATCATCAGAGGGAGGTAGTATCCTCATTTTATAGCATGGACTCCTGACAAAAATTTAACAATGGGCCCGTAATAGCCTGCATGACCGAATATTTTAGCCCATTTGAATATAAGGTAATAAGGGTATATGAGTTGTCTGGGCCTTGATTAAGAAAATAAGAAGAAAATTAATAACTAGGGTTAAACAGATTATACATTTGCAAAATAAATAAATTAAATAAATAATCAAGTGCCGATGGTGATCCAAATGAATATTGAAATGAGATCAACTCAGGTGTAATTAATTCAGGTTTAAAGGCAACGTAGTGGCTTTCTTCACCATATTATCGTACCGACTGTTACATCTATCATGGTTCGGCCACTGATATATATCTCCGTTTTCTTACCTGTTACTTTTAGCATCCATGTGTTATTATTATCACTAGATAAGTAGAGACTAAGTCTTTTATTCCAAATAAATACAGTTAAGTTATATATAATCGTCAAATTCTTTAAGTTGCCAATTATGTGAATGCAAACTTAAAAATTAATGAAGTTACAAACTAAAATTAAATTTTTTGTAATAACTATGATCATTCTATCAGGGTACTGATATCATTAGAAATTCAAATCCCAGGAACTTAAGCATGATTAACAAGGAGGGGTTAACGGGTAAAAAAAAATTACATATATATAATATAAAAAAAAATGTGCGTAACATAAATGGGTGAGGAGATATATATAACTAATCAACCATTCAGAATTCATCATATCATATGTACTATACACGATACATTTGTGTATTATACAGATACTTTTTTTAAACCGGTCAAATATTCAGTCAATTAGCTAGAATTGAACCAGTAATAATTCATGAATTAGGATTTTCGTGTATAGTTAGGTTTATTAGTATGATAATATAAACTTTTCATTAATAAATTTTTTGTTTTTCTTGTGCCTATTATTTGTTCAAGAGTTAAGTTTTTCATTTTCTTTTATTTTAATGAATAAATTTTACATTTTTAAATTGTATTATCCATAATTCACAAATCTCATTTGTATAGATATAATAGAATCAAAAAACAAAAAAAGAAAACCAAAAAAGAGGGCTATGAGTCGGATGATAGTGAGAGGGGGCAACTTTGGCAAGATGTTGGTCTGGTGGATCGGGATTGGTTTTATAATGGTGGTTTTCTATGGCCTGTTTGAAAATTTTCTTGAGAGGAAGTCCGCATGGATTTTTTTCCTGAATTCGAGCTTGAAACAAAACTCTCCTAAATGGGAATGTTTTTCGACTGCAGATTGGGATCAAATAATCCACGTTAAAAAATCCCATTTTTTTAGATCAAATTATAATGGAAAAACATAATGCAAATCCAATGATTATTAAACAAGGTATGATATAAGCATAACTTATGATCAAAAGTGCCGGTCCCAGAAGAGATGCAGCATTCAAAATCGTTCTTCGTAGTGGTATGAAAGTCAAATTCATACGTGATGGAACACCTTTCCCACATAATGGCTGTCGAGTTCCTAAAAAAAGAAGTGTGTAAATATTTGTTAGGTCGAGCACGGGTACGTCAAAAAGAAGATTATTTGTAATACACAACTGTTTGTAAATTATGCCATTATTGTTTGCAAACTTAGCCACTATTATGAATTTAAGTCATCATAGTATATAATATATACTAAATAGTAAAATTCATAATTAAAATATAATACTACTAAAATTCTAGGGAATGATCACGATCATGTTCCCCTCTAGTCGCTTAGTAGCTAATCCAAAAAAGTATTGACATAACAAATCCAACGAAGATCTATGAAATAAAAATTTTGATTTCATGTTGCTGTAAATCCCAGCTAACACAAATTGCACATGGTTAAAAATCAGTTAGAAAATTGATGAAATAAAGAAAATTATAGCTAATTAATACATGAATTTGATATGTAATATAATTATATTAAACTTAGAAGTTAACAACTATGGTTTTTAAATTTAGCAAACATGGTAGTGCAAGTGGTTCAAGGCGCACTCGAATAAGGGAGAAATTCCAAGTTCGAGTCCGACCAAGCTGCGTTTTTTTTCTGAAAATATGTGGGACGCATGAGACACCGTATTAAAAAGTTCGAAACGTCATAATTTTCAAATTTGTTGAGCTGAAAATGATTTTTTTTAATAATATTATTTTCAATTTTGCGCATAGTATAAGATTATTATTTCAATCTTTTATTTATAAACGAAGCTAATTAAAAAATTTCTCGTTCCCAATTTTCTCTCTTAAAGTATAATATACTCAACTTTATCCTGATTTTTTCATGTTCCCTTAAATTAATATAATAAATAACATTACAGATAAAAAATAAGAAAATTAATCACTAAAATTATTATTTACTATAATAAGTAAATTTATATAAACTTTGTTTCTATTGTGAACTTTATTATCAAAAAGTCACTCCATTTAGAGGTGGCAATTGGATGGAGTGGGTCGGGTGGGTCATTCGGGTTACGGATCTTTCGGGTCTCGGATTTTTTGGGTCTCGAGTCATTTGGATCTCAGATTATTCGGGTCTCAGGTCGTTCAGGTCTCGGATCATTCATGTCTTGGGTCTTTTGGGTTTCGGGACAAGAAGGTTCAGGTTACAGGTTAATCGGGTTACAGGTCATTTGGTTCTAATTTTCGGATATTTCGGATATGTTTACAGTCTGAACACATGACATTCGGATCCAAATTTCGAGTAATTTGGGTCTTTGTTCAAATAGATTACAGGTCATTTAGGTCTAAGTTTTGAATATTTTAGGTTAATATTTTAGATTGCTCTGGTCTGTATTATAGATTATTTTAAGTGTTTTAGGTCAATCAAATTAGTATTTCGGGTAAAAACGGATCAGTGCATCTGGTTAGATGAATTTGCGTTTTTTTATACTTTTGGGTAATTTAGATAATATGTCACGCTAGCTAGTCATTAGTATAAATCGTATCATGCTTGCTTGATTATTACTTCATACTTTTATAAAATGATTATACTATATTTAAGTCTTAAAAATCAATATAAATAATATATAACTTTCTAAAATAATATATTGACATTATAAAAACAATAAAATCGTATCACACTTGCTTGATTATTACTTCATACGTTTATAAAACGATTATACTATATTTAAGTCTTAGAAATCAATATAAATAATATATAACTTTCTAAAATAATATATTGACATTACAAAAACAGAATAAGATATAATAAAACAAATAATACTAACGTAACAATAAAATCAACAGTTTCATGGACATTTATTCATTATATACAAGTTCAGCTCATTTCGGTTCGGGTAATTAGACAGGTCATTCAGATGCGGGTTCGGGTCGTTCAGGTCTCGGGTATTTTGGGTTTTGGGTCGCTCATCTGGTGTTTCAGGTTTGAGGTCATTCGGGTTCCGGATAATTCGGGTTTTGGGTCGTTTGGAGATTTCGGTTCGTTGAATTATCAACATTTTCGGGTTGAATCGGGTGGGTCGGGTCGATTCATATTTTTCCATCTCTAACTCCATTTGTACTACTTACTAGCCAGGGCAAGGCCAAACTTAAGCTGTTAAGCTTGGAGACCCTTATCATTCCATTCAAAGTTTGAATAAAACAAGTGGACACACGCCGAGCCACAAGACTCCAAAACCTCACACAAACCCTCAAATACACTCGGTCCACCACACACCAAACAACATTCTAATTCATCGGACCCACTTGTCAGAATAAGAGATTCTCAAGACACCGGGTCCATGCAATAATTGGTCCGAAACCCGGCCACGCACTCGCACATCGTAATAAACCCTTTTCATTTCATTAAGCCCAGTTTTCGGTCTAACTCCCATCTCTCTTTGATCTTAATAGAGGAAAAGAAGAGAATCTGTAGACGGTGGAGCTAGAGAGTGAGAGAGAAGGAAGGAAGGAAGGATGTGGCGGAGCTGTGTTTCGAGATGCCTCTCGGCGAAGAAGGCGGTCTCGTCGTCGTCGTCGATCGGAAGCCAAATCGGAGCGGCGAGATTCCTAGCCACTGGCTCGGTATAATCTTTGTTTTCTTTATTTTTATTTTTATTTTTGTTGACGTCAGATTAGAAGTAGTATTAGTATTAGTATTGTGATAGTGATTTTTTCAGTGGTTTGCGATTGTTGTGATTTTTTGGATTTTGGGTGGATGGATTTGGCGATCCATCTTCTCTTGGTATTCTGATGTTAGCTTTAGATTTCTATTTGTTTGCTGATCTTTTGAGAATATTGTATTTGTTGTTTTTGACTTGTGTGATTTGATTTGATCCGTCTAGTAAATGAAAAAGATGTTACTTTTCCTGTTTATTTTTCTTTTTTAATTTTGAAAAATGGATCGAATGATTGTTGATAAATATTAACCTTTCTGATTTTCTTAATTAAAAGTTGTTTAACCGTAAAGAACTGAATAGAATATTTGAATCTTATTGATCTGATCCTTTATTAACACTACTAATCTCAATTTTATACTTGTAATATCTCTTTCAGCTGTAATTAATTATTTTGTAACCCCCCAGTTGCCACTTGGCACCTTTTCTTCCTTTCAGTTTTAATCCTAAATCAACAAAACTACACAATTACACCTCATTAAATATGAAAATCTCCTTTATTCCCCCAATTTCTTAATCCAATGTAATCTAATTTGATAATTTCCTTTTTTTTTTCTTTTTTTTGAACAGTCATATACAGTAGTGGACCATGCATATGATGCTGTAGTGATTGGAGCTGGTGGAGCGGGTTTGAGAGCTGCTATTGGATTATCAGAGCATGGATTTAATACCGCTTGTATCACTAAACTTTTTCCGACTCGGTCTCACACTGTTGCTGCTCAGGTAGATTATATGATATATGTTTATGATTTATTTTATTTTGTGATGAGTGAAACTAGATCTGGACTTTATGTAATATTTCACAAGAAGATTTACTTACTTCTTTATGCTAGAATGATATTAACAAATTTTGGTATGCTTTTTTGGTCTGTTTTAGTGTATTGCTAATATATTTGATTTTTTAAGGGGTAATTTCATATATCCACCCTTACGATAGGCGGAAAGTATCAAATTATCGAATTTTACACTTTACTCTTTTCAATTTTGGATTGTTAAACTTGATATATTCATAGTTTGCAAATGTGATATTTGCAACAATTGATATCTCTCAATTATAGAAGGGTGAGTTTGAAATCTACTCTTTTTGAAGGATAACTTTGATGATTTAAGTTTTTAAAGGGTATATATGAAAACATCCCCCCTTTTATAGTTATTTACCAATTTAGTTACTAATAAAATAATATTTCCAATTTAGGGCGGTATTAATGCTGCATTAGGAAATATGAGTGAAGACGACTGGAGGTGGCACATGTACGACACAGTCAAAGGCAGCGATTGGCTCGGTAACTTTTCACCCAACCCCTCCAATTTTCCAAAATTACAAAAAGTTAAAAAATCACAAATTAATCTTTTTTTTTTTTTGCTTTTATTAGGGGACCAAGATGCAATTCAGTATATGTGTAGAGAAGCGCCAAAGGCTGTGATAGAGCTTGAGAATTACGGCTTGCCTTTTTCTAGAACTGAAGAAGGAAAGATTTATCAAAGGGCGTTTGGTGGCCAAAGTTTGAACTTTGGAAAAGGTATTACTTATTCATAAATAATTGTCTAAGAATACCATTTAGGTTTTCTCTATTAGTGTATGTTGTTATTTAGGGTTTTGAGATCCAAATTAGAAGATAGCACTTGTCTTTTGTTTTATAGCACATTCTATCCTAGAAGTCTAAAAAAAATAAGAAAAATAAAATTATTTATAAATAATTGGCTAAAAATTCCGTTTAGGGTGTAATTTAGGGTTTTCAGAAAGTAGTTTCTTTAGGAGAGAGAGAGAGAGAGAGAGAGAGAGAGAGAAGGACGATCTGCTTCCAAATTACAGCAAAGCGCAATTTTCCTAACAAATTAGTCTTTTTTTATAGCTCAAGTGTACAAAAGAATAATAAAAGGAATAATTTTTGTGACATTTTATGTAATTTATTATTATTATTATTATTATTATTATTATTATTATTATTATTATTATTATTATTTATTTTTTTGTTAGGTGGCCAGGCGTATAGATGTGCATGTGCTGCTGATAGGACAGGTCATGCTTTGCTTCACACTCTTTACGGCCAAGCTATGAAACACAATACGCAGTTCTTTGTGGAGTATTTTGCTTTGGATCTTCTCATGAATAAAGATGGTATGTTAAAATATATTTACTATGTTATAATATATGTATATATCATTACTACTTTATATATGTGTATCACTATAATATTACTACTTTATATGTTATTACAATCAAGTTAAGTGTATTTTCTAGAGATAGGAGTAAGTATGTTTAATCTCATATGTTCTACTCTTTTTTTTTTTTTAAATTATATAATTCTCTTCTCTCTAGAGATATATACATGTGTTGCATTATGTATAGAGTTTTAAATATCTTTACTTCTCTTAACATATTTAATGATATATTACTTATTTTAATTAATTTAGGTGAATGTCAAGGAGTAATTGCGTTAAATATGGAAGACGGAACGCTTCATCGGTTCCATGCTAGCAATACTATCTTAGCAACAGGAGTAATAATCTAATTTCCCCCCAATTAATTATCTATTTTTTAATCATTTTAAAATCAGTATCTTATATTTAATATATTATTTTATTAATTAATTAGGGCTATGGGAGGGCGTACTTCTCTGCCACGTCAGCACACACGTGTACTGGAGATGGCAATGCAATGGCTGCACGTGCTGGAATTCCTCTCCAGGTCAGCATTTAATTAATATTTTTGTTTCAGGAAAATTTTATTAGAACCCCTGCAAAATTTTAAATTACCATGTGTACCCTTACAAAAAGTGAAATACCATTTATACCACTGCAAAATATCATAAATATCATGTATTAATTATTATCCATAACTTTTTTTTTCTGATGCAACTTTTTTTTGTATTATGTAGGATTTAGAATTTGTCCAGTTTCATCCGACTGGAATTTATGGTGCTGGATGCCTCATCACTGAAGGTAACTTAACACATCTAGAAAGACAATTTGCACTTATACATTCATATCTGTATGTTACCATGTCATACATTTGATATTTCCTAGCCACTTATAATTATTACTAGGACAATGCTCGCGTTTCGCGGCGAGTATTTTAATTTTAATAGTTATTTCAATATAATAATGTATAACTTGTAATTATAAAAATTCAAAATTAAAGTTTATGAATCCATAATATATAAATAATACATGAGAATTAAAAATTATATTAGAAAAATAAATTAAGCATTAGAAAAATAAATTATTTCAATATATAATAATGTCTTCAATTTTCTTATGTCATTATCTCTTGACATATTATTTTAGGAAAATAAATTAAGTATTAATCAGGCTTAGATGAATGAGATCAGAAAAAAATAAAATGCAAGATAATTTATTTCTAAGATTTTAGTTTAGAAAATTTTAGTTGAAACTACAAAAGATTAAATTAAAGATGATTAACTTTGAAAAAGATAAAGAATAATAATTATATTTAATATTATATATATGGGAAAAATATGTTACTACATAGGAAAATGTAACATTACTCATTTTCTTCAAAACTCTCACCACTATTTTTCTTATTTTTTTTAGATGTTAAAATGGTATGGATTACACATATGTTATTATGAAATCTGTAGTACATTAAGTAATATAATATAGTTTTCAATATTCTGAAATTTTGTTTGAGATGATAGTTCTCATATAAGGGAGATATAACACTGAATATTAATCTAATTAATCATGTGATATTATGATAATAATTAAAATTAAAAGCTAAAATTTGATAAATTTTTTGATTCGACGGGTGAGAGAATTGATAATAATTCTCTTGAGAATTTTCAAAGAGGGGTAAAAAAATATAATAAGAGTAAATGAGCTTATCATTTTATTACATGTTCTTTTATATAGTCTATATTCACATATTTTATCAAGAAAAAATAAAATTGGAATCATAACAATATGTCTTTATGTGATATTGTGCATATAATTGAAATGAAAAGTTAAGATTAAAAAAAAGCCAACTGCCGAGATAAAATTGACAATAAGTCTCTTGAGAATACTCAAAGAGAGATGAAAAATAAGGTATAAGTTAATGAGCATACATTTTTGTACATATTCTTTTATATAGTCTATATTTACATACTTTAGCAAGAAAAAAAAATTGGAACCATAACAATAGAGAACTCAAAATAAAGAGAAAATTCCAACAAATTTATATTTGATGCTTGTAACATTAGAAATAAAATATTTCATTAAGAATTATAATTTTTTAAAGAAGAAAAAAAAATTATTTATATTTTAATGAGTGAACTTTTCATTAACTATTGATATTAATTGTTGAACATAACTTTGCACCATGATTCATTGAAACCATCTGATTAAGATCTGATGGTCACAAACAAACTCCCAACGGTTCTCACTAAATCGGATATGAAACATAAAACACTAATTCAACCAATTATATGCTTATGCTTTAATAACTACATAAATGTTGCCATAAAATATCTATAAATTTGAGAAAATGAATGGCTAAAATTCGACAAAACAATTGATCGAACGGTCAATATAAAAGTGATGATGTGGCCTTTTGAGGAGACTCAAAAGTAAGTGAAAAATAAGGGGTTGGGGTTAATTTATTCTTATCTATATATATATATATATATATCCAAGACAAGTTTTCTAAGATCTTTGTATAGACTAATAAATTCACCAGTATATATTTCCATATATATCTACAATAAATAATACCAAATTCCTTAGAAAACAAGAGTAAAACATATAGATAATGGAGTGTGATACAGATTGATAAAAGGACTGATATCTATTACCATATCCAATCAGACATTTCACATCTGAACGTTACCTCACATGTTAATACATCCGATATTTCCAGCTGACATAAAGTAATTTTTTTTTCTTTCGATCGTAGGGTCTCGTGGGGAAGGAGGAATTCTTCGGAACAGCGAGGGGGAGCGGTTCATGGAGCGGTACGCGCCCAGCGCCAAAGATTTGGCTTCCAGAGACGTCGTTTCTAGATCCATGACCATGGAGATCAGAGAAGGCCGTGGCGTAGGTAAGTCAGTTGGGATTTAGTAGATATGAACTTTGCGTTTTTGTTTTTGTTCTTAGATTTTTGTGTTGCTTTCTTCTTTGGCTTGAATATGCTATGTTATGGCATGTGCTTTTCCAAATCTTCAAATATAAAAAAGTGCTTCACAGCATGACCAAAAAGCATTTAGCATCATGATTGGGTCTACAGTGCAAATATTACCTCTTTAGTTAGTTATACTTAGTTGTAACATCTGCGCTATAGACTCTATACATGCTTCCATCGTACTTTTTGTCTTTTTGATCATGTTGTGTAACATTTTTTTAATTTAATATCACTTAAACCGGGATAAATTTGTTATATTTGAAGTTCTATGAGGTCAAATTCAATGATAAAAGCACTTTTCTAGTGATAAAGATGAACTTGATACATTTCGACTACTTGCACACTTTTGTAAGGGCCCAAGGGGCCCAATACATCAGACTCTCTAACCCTTCTTTCAATTTCACTATTCTTTTTTTGTCAACTTTTTTTTATTAGGGCCGTTGAAGGATCACATATACCTGCACTTAAACCACCTTCCCCCGGAGGTGCTGAAGGAACGTCTGCCCGGAATTTCCGAAACGGCGGCCATTTTCGCCGGAGTCGACGTGACCAAAGAACCCATCCCGGTGCTCCCCACCGTGCATTATAACATGGGCGGAATCCCCACTAATCACCACGGCGAGGTATCTGAACTTTAAGCCTAAATTATAAACCCTAACTAAACCCTAAATCAGCTGGTTTTATTTATATAATAGATTTTTTTATTTAACGTAATAGTATATATTCATTTGATAATGAGCTGAAAGTAAACATGTTACCTGATCTCTCTCTTAACTATCTTATTCTGGCTCTTCCCACCGTGCATGGGAGGCATCCCCACTAATCACCACGGCGAGGCATTTGAAGTTTAATCGTAAACCCTAACTAAACGCTAAATTAGTTTGTTTGGTATTTATTTAGGCTGTTTATAATAGGTTTGTTTGTAGAAAGTAGTAGTATATGTATAATTATATATCCATTATAACATGGGAGAAATCCCCACTAATCACCACGGTGAGGTATTTTTGTCAAGTTTAGTTCTGAACCCTAAATTTGAAAATCAGCTTCTTCGGTGTTTAGATGATAGTTTTATAATAGGTTTGTTTGTAGAAAGTTGTAGTGTGTATTCATTTGAGGATTGATTGAAAGTAAATAGATAATCCATTCTTGATCTCTCAAGTCTTAACTATCTTATTTTTCAGTAGGGTGGTAATAGGTTCAAGATATGAACCTATACTGGTTGAGTGGCGGTTTGATACTTCTAAATTGTTTCTTCTTGGCTTTAAACAAATGTTTTATGCTAGGGCTTTTAACTTTTTATAGCCCCACCCTAAAAATGATGTTGAAATCTTTTAATCCAATATCATAGATTATCAAATCTTTGGGGGCTAAACGACTTCTAGGTTTGACACGCATGTGATTTTTATGCAACCAGGTGGTCCATATACAAGGCGACAATCCGGATGCAGTGGTCCCGGGACTAATGGCGGCAGGCGAAGCCGCGTGCGCGTCGGTGCACGGCGCGAACCGGCTCGGCGCGAACTCCCTTCTCGACATCGTCGTCTTCGGCCGGGCTTGCGCCAACCGCATCGCCGAGACCAACAAACCAGGTATGTTGTTAATTCTTATTTTTTCGAAGTGTAGGTTTAAAATTAGATGCAGGGTTAGTCCCTGTACTTTAATTGGATTGCCATTCGACCCTTGTGCTGCTGATTGAAACTTCCTGGTCCCCGTACTTTATAGAATTGTGCACGGACTGAAGTTTATTTGGAATTGTCCCTTAAGGGATAAATGCACTGTTAGTCCGTGTGCAATTATATAAAGTACAGGGACCAAGAGGTTTAAATCAGTAGTACAAGAATCAAATTGCAATTCAATCAAAAGGGGAGACCATGCATTCCTCCCCAAACTCATTTTTGCCTCCTAAGAAATCAAAATTTTCTTATTATTAATTAATTTTTTCTTATTTATTTATTTATTAATTAATTAATTTTATTTTTATTTTTGTTATATGAGTATTCCGAAGGAATCTAAAATAAAAAGTAAACAGATTTCTTAAAATATTCAAAAAAGTTAGGGAGTTCTGGAAAATCTATTCCCCATATTTCACTTCTTAATAAAGCCATCTCTGTTTGTTTATTTTTTCTTATTTATTTATTATTATTTTATGACAACAGGGGAGAAGCTGAAGCCGTTGGAGGAGGACGCGGGGCAGAGGACGATAGAGTGGCTGGAGCGGCTGCGGAACGCGGACGGGTCGCTGCCGACGTCGAAGGTGCGGCTCGACATGCAGCGCGTCATGCAGAGCAACGCCGCCGTCTTCCGTACCCAGGAAACATTAAAAGAAGGTTGTATATTTATCTTCTCTTTATCCTCTCTCTCTCATGCCTTGTTGTGTATATATATATCTTCTCTCTCTCTCTCTCTCTCTCTCTCTCTTGAAGAAGTTTATTTATATATTCTCTCTAGAAGAAGGTTGTATATTCTCTCTCTCTCTGTAGATGAAGGTTATTTATGTATTATTCTCTCGAGAGGAAGGTTATGTACTCTCTCTATAGGAAGGTTCTATATGTAATATATATTCTACCTCTTTCCAGAACAACATTATATATATTCTCTCTCTCACTCATGCCTTTTTGTTTTTATTTCAATAATTTTTTCTTCAAAAATCAATATGAGCATGAGTGGATATTCCTTCCTGCAAGAATAATAATGCAGCTATACTTCCGTACCTATTTCAATAATTGCATGTACATATTATTACTATGGTCCATGTGAGAGAACTTTTGTTTTTTAATCTTCTTGTGAAACTAATTGTTATACTTTGGATCTTTCTATCAGGTGTTGATTTGATTGATAAGACCTGGGAGAAGTTTGGTGATGTCAAAATCGCAGATCGGAGTCTCATCTGGTATTTCTTTATTCCCTCTTTACTCATTCTTTTTAAAAAAATATTTCATGCGTGTCCTTGAAATATCTGAGAAGTCAAAATATCATTAAATACCCCCTACAAAACGAGAAATATCATTGATATCCTAACAAAACATAGGAAATAGACAATTTTTGAAGAAAACTAAGATATTAAGGGTATGAATTATATCTTTTGATGTTTTATAGGGGTACACATGAAACTTTACCTTATGCTTAGCATTAAAAATTTAAAACTCAACCAAATTTTCTCTCATTATTATTATTTTTGAAGGAATTCGGATCTGATAGAGACAATAGAGCTCGAAAATCTGTTGATAAATGCATCCATAACCATGCACTCAGCCGAGGCTCGCAAAGAGAGCAGAGGCGCTCATGCTCGCGAGGATTTCACGGTTCTTAATTAATTAATTAAATTATTGATTAATTAATTATTAATTAACTTTTGTGACATTTCTAATATTATTGTTCTTTTCTGTTTCCTTTTCGTTTTGCAGAAAAGAGATGATGAGAACTGGATGAAGCATACACTCGGGTCAGTATTTATGATTTAATTTATTCTTGTAAAATTTGCAAAGAAGCCCTTATATTATTCAAAATTACAAAAATACCCTCCATTTTTAAAAGAACATTTTATTTATAAATTGTGCACTTAATTTTGAAAATTATTTTATATTTTGTTAGAATGGAAGCATTTGTGATTTATTCTTCTGTAATTTGAATAATGTTCCCAAATTATTAAAGTTTTGCAAATAAAAACCCTCCATGCAAGAAATTTCATCCCCAATTCCTGATGTATGAACAATATTTTTATTCATTAATTGTACAATTGATTTTGGAAACTAATTTATTTTTTTGTTAAAATTTAGGTATTGGGAAAATGAGAAGGTTAGGCTGGATTATAGGCCGGTCCATATGAATACATTGGACGATGAGGTGGAAACTTTCCCACCAAAAGCTCGTGTTTATTGAGTTCATTTTATTTTAATTTTTTTTATTTCGTTTTTTGCCCTTTTTGGCTTGAAATAAAGCAGACGTATTATTAACTGCGTGTTATTCTCTGTTGAGAAAAGTAAAATAAAAGAAATGGAAAAAAGAGAGAGACTGAAATGGGTTGTGTTTATTGTTCTATGTGAATCACAGTAACTGTTCGTGCAGTTTTGTTGCAAATAAAAGAATATTGGATGTTTTGTTTTGTTTCTTTTTATTTGTTGGGTTATAGTGGAATTTTAAATATTTGGGGGGGTATGGGTATTGGATTGTCTATTTATAGTCAATGCTATATAAGTTATAAACTTAATGTTGGATGTTTATTTATAGTCAATGATAAATGCAACTTTGCAATTTTATTAAAATTTTCCTTTTTAACTATGCCAATACATGGTTGCTTGATTGCTTATATGGTAATGTTTTCTCATGATTTTGTTGTAAACATCTAAAGCATTAGATTCTTGGTACGAGGGTCCATGATGAATATATCCAATTAGAAGTTTAGAACTCACCACATCAATATTTTATGCTGGCATGGCATGTTTTGTACGTTTGGTCCATAACCATAGGTGTATCATTATATTGAAAAAAATCTTTCTTTGAAAGTTTTTCTTGTTAATTCACATATAGTTACTGCTGTAAACCGCATCCGGGTAAGAAACTGGGAAGGATGGGGCAAGTTAGCTGAAGCTGCTTGATTCTGCCATCCGAAGCAAAGGAGTCAAGTTGAAGCTGTATACTGTATTGAGTTCTCCGTAGAATAGGTGTGCAGTATTAATTCTTGAAGCAACCAATGTGACAAATTTATTAATCTCTTTATCATCTTTCTAAGTTTGATTAACAATTGCTATTTGCTACGGAGTTTATATGGAAAAATAGTCATATGTATATATTTATATTTAATAAATGGTCTCTTAAATAAAAAAAATTGACGAATTTGAGATCGGTGCATAGTAAACATTTTTTTTTTTTTGAAATAGTAGGCGAGCCTACTAAAGATTTGCATTAATAATAATAAAAAAGTGATTACAAGCAATTCGAAACTTAAACTTGAAAATAAAAAGATAGAAAGAAAAACAACAGCCCTAAATTCTATCTTCATTCTCACAATTCGGATTAAACCGATGAGAAAATTGTTGACATTTTTGCCGATCTTCAGATTTGTCGATCTTCATATTTGATTACCGATTAGGGTTTCGCGCCGCCCTATAGGATAGGTTTAGGCGCCACCATGGATATCAACAGTTTGAAAAGCTTAAGACCCGAAGAGTCCAAAATCCGCCGAGCAAAAACAGGCTCAAACAGTTTTAATCCAGCTTCTGGACACTACACCGAACAGCTTACATACAACTCTTCGCTCAATCTCAGTGGTGAAATCGGTACCTAATTAACCCCGTATAACCCCGTGCCCTTCCATCACTTTAATTTATATATTGGATTCTTACATCTTATATGTTTAACTGAATCAACTATATATCTATTTTTTTTAATCAATAATCAGTGTAAGGAACTACAAACATCATTTGAGTTGTATAAAAAAAATTAAATCTTAAACCTTCCTATATGCCTGTTCCCCACTAAAAATTCCCCCAATCTACCATTCACCACTGATTTTTTTATTTTTTTAATGAAAAAGATGATAAACAAGACCCGTTTATCAGTGGTAAACGGTAGATTGGGGAGATTTTTAGGGACCAAGTAAACTTTTCCATCTTCATAGCTAGTCAATTTAAAAAAATAAAATCTTAATAGCTAAGTCCAACTACTTCATGAAAAGCAAAAATTAAAGAACAAAAAATTGTACACGAAGGGCTGGCAGAATTTGTCAGCTAATGACAGTAATCTTTATTACGCTTATCCTATCAGAATTCAGAAACCAGTAAATAAGCAAAATCTCCAGACAGAGAAGAAATCTCATTACTTGTTCCCTTTACTGAGTTATTTTTGAAGTAATCTTATTATAAAAAAATAACAAAAATACTGTTTTTATATTAAATTGTACAGATACCATATACAATTTTACAACTTTGATATTAATATTTTTTATTTTTTATTTCGAACTCCGAAAATTTTAAAATATGTTTTCTATTTTATTAATTAATTTATGTGAAATTTGAAAAAAAAAAAATTCTGAATTCTAAAGTTCAAAGTTGAAAAAGAAAAAAGTATAAGTTTATCAAATTAGGCTATTATTTTATTAATAAATATTTATTATTATTACTATTATTATAGCAGCATAAATATTAGTGCCGTGTGCCTACAGCTCCTTATTTTATTAATTAATTTATATGAAATTTGAAAAAAATATATATATTTCTGAACTCTAAAGTTCAAAGTTGAAAAAGAAAAAAGTATAAGTTTAACAAATTAGGCTATTATTTTGTTAATTAATTTTTAATATTATTACTATTATTATAGCAGCATAAATATCATATACAATTTTACAACTTTGATATTAATATTTTTTATTTCGAACTCCGAAAATTTTAAAATATTTTTTCTATTTTATTAATTAATTTATGTGAAATTTGAAAAAAAAAAATTCTGAACTCTAAAGTTCAAAGTTGAAAAAGACAAAAGTATAAGTTTATCAAATTAGGCTATTATTTTGTTAATAAATTTTTATTATTATTACTATTATTATAGCAGCATAAATATTAGTGCAGTGTACCTACAGCTCCCTATTTTATTAATTAATTTATATGAAATTTGAAAAAAATATATATTTCTGAACTCTAAAGTTCAAAGTTGAAATAGAAAAAAGTATAAGTTTATCAAATTAGGCTATTATTTTGTTAATTAATTTTTATTATTATTACTATTATTATAGCAGCATAAATATCATATACAATTTTACAACTTTGATATTAATAATTTTTATTTCGAACTCCGAAAATTTAAAAATATTTTTTCTATTTTATTATTTAATTTATGTGAAATTTGAAAAAAAAAATTCTGAACTCTAAAGTTCAAAGTCGAAAAAGAAAAAAGTATAAGTTTATCAAATTAGGCTATTATTTTGTTAATTAATTTTTATTATTATTACTATTATTATAGCAGCATAAATATTAGTGCAGTGTGCCTACAGCTCCCTCTTCTCTCTCTCTCTCTCTCTCCATTTCTTCTCATTCAAGCTCTCAGACAGAGAAAAGAGAGAACGCTAAACGAAGGCCAAGATACACAAGATTTCTCAATCCTTTATATATTAATCCTCGGTTTGTACTTCCCCATCTTTCTTTCCGCTGAGAGAACTATCTATCATCTAAATAATTTCAATCCTTTTACAGCTCCATCAAGTGATTAATGGGGAAGAGAAGAAAACCCAAAAAGGATCCACCATTATCCATTCAAGAGCCATCTGATCAACCAAAAAGAAAACGCGGCAGACCACGCAAAGAAAAAGAGAAAGAGGTAGAAATAGAAACAGAAACAGAGCAAGCTGAAATGGAAAATCTTGAAGAAGAAGAAGAAGAAAATGAAGAAAGAAAGGAAATGGAGAAAGTGAAGGAGTCTTCTTCTTCTTCTTTGTCAGCTCCAGTCACCATGAATGAACGTAAGAATCGAACAAGGAGAAAGAGCCAACAGCCTAGAAGAGCTCCTGATTAATTAGTTCAATCCATTAATGGATTTAGTCTTTTGCAATTAATTGACACTGTTATTGAATCTCATCAGTTTATTTTGTTAGGTTGATCTTGGTTTTCTTTTTTGAATTTTCTGAAGCATTTTTCTGATTGATTGTATTAATCTGTCAATCAATTGATTGTTACTGTTAAATCATGATTAGTGATGCTTTCTTTTCTTGCTATTTTAGTATTTTATGATTACGGAACTCTGGTCTTTAGTCTATTTATTAATGGCTGAAAATATAGTAAAATTAACGGCTTCTGAAAAGTTCCTGCGATTAAACAAAATATTAAGTATCTTAAGAATTATGGGTTATTTCAATCCTACAGATGAATATGAATTCATGAATTATTATGACGATTAATATTAAATCCCATGAATCTTCAAGAAAAAAAGGAGTATTTTTTAATAAAAAATAGTCAATAAGAAAAAGGAATTTGGCTTGACTCTGTTGAAAGTTTGGCTATCCAATAAATTGATATTTAAAGGCCGAAATATAAATTGGCCATTTTATATTTGAAACTTAGAAGTTGACATCTCAACTGGTACTAAATTAATATTTCATTTTATCACCTCGGCCCAAAAGCCCAATAATTTATCTGTGTTTTTTCTCTTTGATCTTTTGGGAAATTTCATATATGCCCTCAAAAAACTCAAAATATCAAATAATCGTTTCGACCAACTCAAAATATCAACTTCATACTTTCCCATGGTAAATAAAATAATTTTATAAGCTTAAATTTCATATTTTAGTCTTTTTGAGGGACATAACATAAGAAATTCCACTTCATCTTTTCTTTTTCTTCTCCTCTCGCTCTCTGTATTAACCGCCATTAGATCAAAACATACCAATTGATATATCTCAATTGGTACTAAATTAATATTTCATTTCATTAAGCCCAGCCCAAAGGCCCGATGTTTTATTTCATATATATCCCCTTCAAAAAACTAAAAACATCAAATCTTAATATAATTAATTAATTTAGTAAATTTGGTATATTTTATATCTTAAAAGGGTAAAAGAAAAGGGAAATTTTTCAAAAACCCCCTAACTTCTTTAGAATTTATCAAAAACTCCCTATCTTTTCAAATTTTTCAAAAACCCCCTATAAAGTGGCTTGAGTTATTTTTTTACCCCCTATGGGGTTAATTCTAACATTTCCATCCAATATAATTTTTAAAAGACCAAAATGCCCTTCATATATTTATTTTTATATTTTATTTTATTCAATTAAAAATGAAAGATATATTTTTTTACATCAAATATAAATAATTGTGAACTAATATACAAAATCATAATAAATATTTTACGTAAACTAAAATTATAATTTTATTATGGAATAATAAAAAATATTTTTTTGTAATATAATATCATAAAGAAAAAGTAATATATCATAAGATAATACCATAAAATATCATCACCAAAAAATATCGTCAAAATAATTTAGTAAAAACTATAATTTCTTAAATAATAAAAAGATAAAAATAATTTTTTTTGTAATATAATATAATAAAATAAAAAATAATACATCATAAAATTTTACCATAAAATATCTTCAAAAATAATATCGTGGAATATTATACTCAATTTATTTATTATTTTTATTGAATAAAATAAAATATGAAAAATAAATAATTGAGGGGCATTTTGGTCTATTAAAAAATTGAGTGGATGGAAAAGTTAGATTTAAATATATAGGGGGTTAAAAAATAATTCAAATCACTTTATAGGAGGTTTTTGAAGAAAATTGAAAAGTGAGGGGGCTTTTGATAAATTCCAGAAAAATTAGGGGGTTTTTGAAGAATTTCCCAAAAAAAAAATGCAATTATTCAAGTAGTACTCTCATAATTTAAAATTTTGAAAGGGCACATACGAAATTCCACCTTCATCTTTTCTTTCTTCTCTTCCTCACTACATTCACCGCCATTAGATCAAAACATAACCATTAAATCTAGTTCAATCTCCATTTCTTCTCCATTTTTCCTTCTTCATGGCGGGGATTTTAGCTCGACAAGCCCTTCAATCACTCCGCAGCTGTCAATCGGTACTCTCGCTTTCAGATCTCCGTTCAGTTTGTCGATTTCAGCTCTCGTTATTCTTATCCCAGTTTATTGGCCAATAAATCGATCTAATAGTTGGGTTTTTTCTCCTTCTGAGCTTGGAAATGATCTGTACATTGCTCCATGTTGTATTGTTTTGGGTTGTTGGATTGTTTTGGTGTGGTTAGATTGAAAATAAAGGCTTAGTTTAGCATTTAATCAGTAAATAATTAGATAAATTAATATTTTTTTTTTGCTTAATTTTGAATCCCCAATAGAAAAACACTCAACTTTCTTACTATCTAAGCTGATTTAAAATTGAAATTTAATCACTTCTCAATTAAAATATCAAGAATGCCCAATAAAATTATGTTGCTAATAGATAATAATAAAATCGTAATATAATAAACCAGGTCCAAGCTGGAAAATCTGCAATTGTGTTGCAAAACCAGTGGCAAGCTTACAGTTCGCTCACCAAGCCTTCAGACAATTCCCTAATCAAGCCTTCAAAGTTCAAAGGTATTTTCTTTCTTCATTATATTATTATTATTATTATCTTACTATGAATTTCCTTTTTTTTTTTTATTATATCTTATTATGAGTTTATTTTTTTTATAAACAGAGCTTGAGGAGCGTGAACAACTCGCCAAGGATGTCGCCAAGGACTGGAGTGCTGGTACGCTCTCTCTCTCTCTCTCTAAGATCTCTCTCTCTCTCTCTAAATCTATTTTAATTTAATTTTTTTTCCAACGCAGTATTTGATCGGACCATAAACACTCTCTTTCTAACCGAGATGGTTCGCGGTCTGAGCCTCACCCTCAAATACTTCTTCGACCGAAACGTCACTGTTAGTCTCTCAAATTCTTTATTAACTAAGATCACATGTATATAATATAACATAATTTTATTTTTGTAGATTAATTATCCGTTTGAGAAAGGTCCACTGAGTCCTAGATTCAGAGGGGAGCATGCACTGAGGCGGTACGCAACTGGAGAGGAACGGTGCATTGCTTGCAAGCTTTGTGAAGCTGTGAGTGTTTTTTCTTATTAATTTTTATTACGTGTTAAATTTTCTGTGTTTGAATTGATTTTTTGTGGTTTTGTTGTTTTTATTTTTGGGAAGATTACATGTATACCCTTGAAAAGTTTTGTGAAGCCGTGAGTTTCTTTATAATTATTTTATTTTTTATTATTGTTGGGGAAATTTTGGTGTGTTC
The DNA here is from genome assembly GCA_027726005.1 of Juncus effusus. NCBI lineage: Eukaryota > Viridiplantae > Streptophyta > Magnoliopsida > Poales > Juncaceae > Juncus > Juncus effusus. Next base: position 2,244,877 of record CM050903.1, on the reverse strand, counting down.
AAACATAAGATGGATTTAGGGTTTGTATAAATTTGATATTTTTTTATTTATTTTTGGTTGGTATTTTGATACTTCGTGTTTGGAAGCCATGTGAAGCTGAGTTTTATGAAATTAGATATTTTCTTTTGTATATGTTGTTAAATGAGATATTAAATTAGATATTTTTCTTTTGTATAACAATGATTTATTAAAATCAGGTTTGCCCAGCTCAAGCAATCACAATTGAAGCTGAAGAACGTGAAGATGGGAGCCGTAGAACCACAAGGTCAGTCCCAAAACCTCCATTTATAAAACCTAATTTAGCAGCCCACAAACCCTAATTTTCCAATTAGGTTTAGTTTTACCTAAATTGGCCTCACTAAACCCTCAATTTCACGACAAGTCAGGTCCCAAGTTTTCTAAAAGCTCCATTTATAAACCCTAATTTTCCAATTGGGCCTCAATTTTACCTAAATTTGCCTAATTAAACCCTCAATTTTAACACGTCAGGTTCCAAGTTTTCCAAAAGCTTTTTTTTATAAACCCTAATTTCGCAGCCCATTAACCCTAATTGTCCAATTAGGCCCCATTAAACCCTAAATTACACAGTTGAACCTCAATTTGACCTAAATTTGCCTCACTAAGCCCTCAATTATTCAGTTAAGACTCAATTTACCCTCAATTTCACTAAACAACAATTCAGCCAAACAAGCGGTCAAACTAACCTTATGTTCGTTCATTTATTCATCAAATTACCAAACTAAAATATTTTACTTACTTTTTATCTCACATCTTACCATTTTTTATGAATAAAAAAAAAACAGGTATGACATAGACATGACAAAATGCATTTATTGCGGTTTCTGCCAAGAGGCTTGCCCTGTTGATGCAATTGTTGAAGGCCCTAATTTCGAATTTGCCACTGAAACTCATGAGGTAAAGTTATTTTTTTACATATATGCCCCTCTAAAATTAAAATTTTACATGTCATTTAAAAATCTTACTTACAAGTATGCAATAAAAAAATCTTAGGTTTTGCACTCTGATTTTGATTTAGGTATATAATTTCTCTATTTTCTTTTCGCTCATGATGATATGTCATTCTTTACATATAATACAAGCCTGTTGTTTACATATTTGCCCACCTACAACCTAAAATTTACACATATGTGACTGTCATTTGAATCTTCATACTTGCATAGTTACATGTATGCAAGAAAACTCCGTATGTTTTCCACTCTAATTTTAGTTTAGGTATATCATTTCTCTTATCTTATTTTCACTCGTGATGATATAAATAGTTTTAATTTTTTTGGTTACAAAACAACACTATTCTCTATATTTTGAGCTAACTCCTGATTTTCTTAAATTATTCTCTATTTTTTGTTGACATATTATCTCAAATCTTTTTCCATTTTATTTTATGTGAATTTTGTACAGGAGTTGCTTTATGACAAGGAGAAGCTTTTGGAGAACGGAGACCGTTGGGAGACTGAAATTGCTGAGAATCTCAGATGTGAGAGCCTTTATCGCTGAAATGTTTAATTTGATGAATTTTCCTTTGTTTATTTCCTTTCGTCTAATACCAAAAATAAGGAGATACATTCGAATTTTCTTTACCGATTTGGAGGTTTTTCCAGGATCTTTTTGCTTTTTATTTTGATTATCTTTGTATTTTGTTGCTTGATGATGATGAATGGTTAGTGAACAAGCCAAAGAGATTAACTTTGTGGGTGATTTATGTATTTTTGATGCATTTTTGGAAGTGTTGTTGTTGTTAATTTAGTTTGCAAAATCGGCACCTGTAAATTTGCAAGCTCATGTTTCAAAAATGTTTTTAAATAGTATTATAGTACGCAAAATGAAAACAAAAATAGAGAGAAAAATGAAAACGAGGAAAATGGAAATAGAGAAAAATGTATTTAAGGGTAAATTTCATCATAGGTCATTTAACTTTAAAAAATGATTAGATAAGTCACTCAACTTTTAATTGTCTTCTAGAGCTCATTCAACTTTCAAAAATTATCAAATATGTCACTCAAGTTTTAATTCTCTCATTCAACTCACTAAACTTTAAAAAATTATCAAATATGCTACTTATTTTTCAATTAATTGGATGACGTATTTGATCATTTTTTTTAAAGTTGAGTGACCTTTTAGGAATAAATCAAAGTTAAGTAACTTATTTGATAATTTTTAAAAGTTGAGCGACCTATATGTGACAATTCAAAATTAAATGACTTATTTAGTCATTTTCTAAAATTGAATGACCTACAATGAAATTTACCCTATATTCAAATATTAATTCACAGTACAAATTACTAGCAAGATATATGTTTTAATATAGTTATAATATACATGTTTTAGTGGAACTTTCAGTAAGAATTTATTAATTATTTTCAAACCATGGGTATGACAATTCGGATTACCAAAATAACAAAAGATACATTCCAGTCATTATTCATATAATATATTCGGATGTGAACTAAAATACAAAGTCGATATTTACGTTTTTCTCTCACTAATGTGATATTTTATTTTGGTTTTAGTTTCCTCCAACTTCTTATTGATGTTTCCTTCTTCACTAATGTGATATTTTATTTTGGGGTAAATTCCACCGTAGATCACTCAACTTTCATAAAATGACCAAATAGGTCACCCAACTTTTAATTGTCCCTAATAGGTCACTCAACTTTTGATTTATCCAAATTAAGTCACCCGGTTAATTTTCTATCCATTTATTGACGGAATTGACACGTGTATGACACGTCATCACTAATTTAAGCAGTTCACGTCATCACTGACTTATAACTTAAATAATCATCTCAAGTATACCAAAATCACAGGAGGTCATCCAACTTTATAATTATTTCACTGCAGGTCACTCAACTTTGAAAATTTATCATCAAAGGTCACTTAACTTTAAAAATATATCATGGAAGGTCACTCAACTTTAAAAATATATCATGAGATGTCACTCAATTTTAAAAATATATCATAAGAAGTCACTCAACCTTATAAATATATCACAATAGTTCACTTAACTTTAAAAATATGTCACCAAATGTCACCACCTTTAATTATATGTTAAATTTTAATTTGTTGAGACGATTATAGTTCATGTGAGACTTATTTTTTTTCTTTAAATATTAATTACATGATTTTAGTAAAAATGAGAAAGTTATAAAATATCATTTTTATAAAATATAGAACAATATTTTTCCAAAAATACTTTACAAAAAAAATTTATATCATTTTTAAAAAATTATAAAAACATTTAGAAAAATATTTTTAGAAAAGAATATTTTTTAAGGAAATATTTTCATTTTAAAAAAATTACATTTCAAAAAATATTTTATAAGAGAATATTTTCTTTAAAAATGAAAGTATTTTATAAAATACTTTTATTAAAAGTATTTGTTTATAAAAAAAATTAAAACATTTTTTTAAAAAAATGAAAACTATTTTTTTTGAAAAAAATATTCTTTTCTGAAAATATTTTTTGGAAAATATTTTTCTGATTTTTTTAGATTTTTTTTTAAATCATATAATTTTTTTATAATTTTTTGGTAATTTTTTTATTTCATAAAAATGATATTTTATAACTATTATTTTTGCTAAATTTAAAGAAAAATAAGTCTCATGTGAACTATAATCATGTCAACAAATTAAACCAACATATAATTAAAGGTAGAGTGATATTTGTTGACATATTTTTAAAGTTGAGTGACCCATTGTGATATATTTGTAAAGTTGAGTGACCTCTTATGATATATTTTTAAAGTTGAGTGACCTCCCGTGATATATTTTTAAAGTTGAGTGACCTCCCATGATATAGTTTTAAAGTTGAGTGACCTTTGGTGATAAATTTTCAAAGTTGAGTGACATTTGGTGATAAATTTTCAAAGTTAAGTAACTTGCAGTGAAATAATTATAGAGTTGGATGACTTCCTGTGATTTTGGTATACTTGAGATGATTATTTGAGTTATAAGTCGGTGATGACGTGGACCGCTTAAATCAGCGATGACGTGTCATACACGTATCAATTCCGTCAATAAATGGATGGAAAATTAACCGGATGACCTAATTTGGACAAATCAAAAGTTGAGTGATCTATTGGAGACAATTGAAAGTTGGGTGACCTATTTGATCATTTTATGAAAGTTGAGTGACCTACGGTGAAATTTACCCTTTATTTTGGTTTTAGTTTCCTCCAACTTCTTATTGATGTTTCCTTCTTCCTTTTTTTATGATGTAACATGACAACTACACTAATACATTTTTACTATCACTGGTTTATTATATACCACATTCAGAGTGAAATGCGAACTTTTTACATTTGAGAAGTATGAGCTACCTGCATTCCGCAGGTTAAGTGTGAGGTTCACACTTTTGCCCAGCTTCATGATTAGTCAATTAATGCAAATGAAATGTACCGGTAAAAAGATAGCAAATGAAGGGACATTTTCATGATATGAAATGAATGGCCATTTCTATGATCATTATCATCTAATATGAATGAGTGAACTTAAGAGTACTAAAGAAAAAAGATGATCTTAAATTCATTCCTTCTGCATTTATTTTACGCGTCATATTTCAAATATTCTTGGTTTAAGCCTTGAAAAAACAGACTTACTGCTGAAAATTTCAGAACTTTAATTCAAATACAAAAAACAGAGACATTTTCATGATATGAAATGAATGGCCATTTCTATGATCATCATCAATCTAATATGAATGAGTGAACTTAAGAGTACAAAAGAAAAAAGATGATCTTAAATTCATTCCTTCTGCATTTATTTTACGCGTCATATTTCAAATATTCTTGATTTAAGCCTTGAAAAAACAGAGACTTACTGCTGAAAATTTCAGAACTTTAATTCAAATACAAAAATTTTGTGTCCTTTGTGAATGCAATATTGAACAAATAAGAAAAAATCTTCTTTTTCTATTGGTGTTCCGGGTTCTCAATTTAATTTTACGAGTTCATCTATAGTAAGTACTCCACTCTTTTTTTAAATCAAGGCATTTCAAATTGGAAAAGGTATTTTGGATACTTATTGATTAATATTGCCCTGTTTTTCTTATATACAATCAGGAATTTTTGTGATTTTATATGGCCATGTTGCTTAAATAATTCAATAATTTTCGTGATTTTATATTTCCATGTTTTGCTTAATACAATCATGAATTTTCGTGATTTTATATTGCCATGTTTTGCTTAAATACAATCATGAATTTTCGTGATTTTATATTGCCATGTTTTGCTTAAATTCAATCACGAATTTAAGACTAGAAAGTAAAAATTGGTTAGAAAAGAGAGAGAGCTTCAAAAAAGATATTGCATTTGTGATTTTATACTGGCATTAGAGAGAATATGTTATGATTACCATTTAGGTTTTACTAAATATATATGGATCCAGAGAGGAAGTGTAGTATTATCTTTTTCTTTTAACTAGCTTTCTGCATCATGCGATCTTTTCAAATTTCAGGTGCGCAAAATGCTCAGTTGAGTTAAACTTGGTGAACCCAATCGTTTATAACATTTAGTCTCTCAATTTTAAGACCATACTTGACGTCCAGATGCTGGACCATTCGGCAGTAAGCCTCATATATCTACCTTCGAAGCAAGGCAAGGATTGGCTATAAAGTAAAGAAGCAATACCGAATTGATATTGAATCAGTTTATATTGTTTTGGGTGGAATAAAAAAAAACAAATTAGTGTTTCTCTTTAATTTATAGTTTGTATGCTTTATATTATAAATATAAATAAAATGATTTGATTTCAATATATTTCAGGCTGTTGTCAAGATGGAGTTAGCTGACCGGTCAGCTGAAAAACAAGAAGATGACGAGCCAGATCCGGTGCCTGAGCCGGAACTGGAGCCAGCGCCTGGAGCTGATGTGATACACGGTTTTAGTTTCCTCCAATTTCTTATTGACGTTTTTTATTTTTTATTTTTTATGATATGGCAACTACACTAGTACCTTCTTACTCCTGTCATTGGGTTTATTATATACCACATTCAGAGTTAAATGTGAACTTTTTATATTTCAGAAATATGAGCTATCTACATACCGCAGGTTAAGTGTGAGGGTCACACTTTTGCCCATCTTCATGATTAGTCATTTAATGCAAATGAAATGTACCGTTAAAAGATAACAAAGGAAGGGACATTTTAATGGTGTGAATGAATGACCATTACTATGATCATGATCGATCTAATATGAATGAGTGAACTTACAATAATAAAGAAAACGATGACCTTAAATTCTCTTCTTCCGCATATACTTTACATGTTATATTTCAAATATTCTTTGTTTAAGCCTGGAAAATACAGAGAGCGAATTCCCTCAAAAAAAAAGAAAAATACAGAGACTTACTATTGGTTTTCCTGATTCCTTATTGTTTTTCAATTCAAGCACAAACATTTTGTGTCCTTTGTGAATGCATTATTGAACAAATAAGAAAACTTCTTTTTCTATTGTTTTTTCCTGATTCTAAGTTACATTTTTACATATTTGGTCTCTCTATTTTTCTTTTTGCTAATTATGATCTATTTTTTCTGATGAATTAATTATGATATATGGTATTTTCATTTATTTGCTCATGAAACAATCATCTTATACGGCTTTGGGAAAATTCTGAATTAAATTGCGTTATGGACTGCTGAATTGAAATTGCCGGCGAACTCCCGAGACTTTGTGGGGATGGATAGGAACATCAAGAGAAGTTTGGACCCTCAGCTTCAAGCTAACCAAAATAAAGCTCTAAAACTAAAGTTGTTTGTCTTCAAGAGACGAAATGGGATGATACTGACAATTTTAAACTTTCTAATGTATGTCCTTTTATTTCTAATTATTTTGCTAAGAATTCTGATCACACAAGACGAGGCATCCTCATTGCTTGGAGCAGCCAGTACTCACTCTCTTTCTTTTTGTTTGGAATTTTCTGTTTCCGTAATCCTCTCCGATTCTCTCTCTGGCAGCTCGTTTCTCTTAACAAATGTGTACGGCCTGACTGACAATGAACTTTAAGTCAGACTTCTTAAATGAGCTAAGAGCAATCAAAGAAAATCACGACTTGCCAGGATTATAGTAGGTGATTTCAACCTACTAAGATCCATGAATGATACGACTAGCTCAACTCCCAACATTCCTCTCATATCTTCTTTTAATGATTGTATCAACGATCTGCAAGTACTTGAGGTGGCCTTTTTGGGGAAAAAATTCACTTGGTCAAGCAAAAGGCAAGACCCGTGCCTCTCGAAACTGGATAGAACATTTATTTCTCACCAGTCTAACCTAACTCCTCTTCTGACAGACCTCCCTACTACCACGTCAGATCACACTCCTTTGTTTCTTGAGTTGTCTTACTTGGATAGGTCGAGGAACAAAAGATTTAGAATGGAAAGGAGTTGGTTTCACAAGGACGAATTTAAGAATTTGGTGAAAAGTTCTTGGACGGAGCCAATTCATTTGTCCTCCCATTTAACGTCATATTTTGCTAAACTAGGAAGATTAAGGAGAGCTCCAAGGGATTGGAACCAATCCTCTTCACGTTTCCAAAACATCTTCCTCCATAGAGCTAAATTTGTTCTCCAAATCCTTGACTTGGCAGAAGAATCTCGCCGGTTATCTCAAGACGAATTCTCTTTTCGGATTGAGCTTAGACAACATATTCATTCTCTGACTACGGAACAAGAGGCACGATGGCAACAACGTTCATCTTATACTTGGTTAAAAATGAGGGATAAAAATACTTCCATGGGCTTGCCTCGTTCAAGAATAAAATGAACTCCAACATATTCATGTAGAAGGTGCAAATATTTCGCATCCTCATGAAATATTGCATCATTTCTCTTCTCTATACAAGGAAATCCTAGGTACTAGTAGCGAGACAATTGAAGCTACTTTGCCTAACTTAGATAACTCAATTGACTTATCTTCACTTGAATTATCTTTCACCTTGGATGAGGTAGAGAAAGCTGTCAAAAGTCTCATAAAAGGAAAGTCAAGTGGTCTGGACGGTTTACCTTCAGAATTCTTTCAAGAATTTTGGGACGAATATACTCAATGATTTCTATGACAACAACCTTGAATTGTGGAGAGTAAATCAAGCATGCATTACTCTCATACCCAAAAAAGAAGGATCAATCTTTATGAATGATTTTAGGCCTATTAGTGTTATTAATGGACCAGTTAAAATCATTTCTAAGATATTATCCCTAAGACTTACTCCCTTTCTTGATTCTCTCATAAACCCGCAACAAACGGCCTTTATCAAAAAAACAACTAATCACCCAAACTTTTATTAGTGCGAGAGAGGTCACTTGCTTCCTTAAAAAGAAGAAACTACCTTCTATCCACTTCAAAATACAATTTAAGAAGGCTGGATTAATTTCGTAATTACTAATTATTTGCATGTATCATCAGTCTAAATATTTTTTAAGAAAATTTTATTCTTACAGAGACTGGAATCTAACGGAATCTCAGCAACAATACCCTGTCAGAAGGACAAAATTTATATTGAGAAATTGGAAAGAGAGCTACAAAACTGTTACCAAGAAATTGGTACTGAATAAATTCAATGATTTTTATAATATACTTTTCGTAATTTCATTTCTGAGAAGTTAAATTGCAGATTATTTACAGGATCAGTTAAATCTCCGAAGCTCACAAGCTACTTTCATGGGGGAGCAAGTACACAGTCTTGAGTTAAAACTCTCAGAACTTGAAAAAATAAACCAAACATTGAAATTAATATAATTATTTCGATGCCCAATTTTGTATTGTGTGTGAAAAAAGTAAAAAATATGATGAATGATTTACGTAGCAATAAGGATCAAGATATTGTATCAGAAAAAAGATTGAGCCGGAAGTATGGGAGAGAAAAATAGAATATGCACAAAGGAAGGAAAGAGATATAACAAAATATTTGGGGCTCACATCTGTATTTTAAACTTAAATTTAAGAAGAGTAGTCAATAAATCAGTCAATAAATGATTGCTTTTATTATGACTAAATTATCCCGATATTGTTGAAAAAATATGGCTAACTTTATTCTCCATTGTGTGGAAAAAATTGAAAGAAGTCATTACCCATTTTGATATGTCCAATTAATAAATATTTTTTCTTAACCGCAACAAAATGTATCTAGTAAATTTAGAAAATATAGCTTGTCATTATCAACTGTGAAGTAACAAAAAATTTAATGATTAACTAATTATCAATATTGAAACAATGCTGCAATTTATACATGTTAATGAACAAACGTGAAAATTGTAGGCAGTCATACTCCATTCTAATTTTTATCTCAAAGATCAATTTGTACGAACTACACAAACACAAGAAGGAAGTCACTTTACCAATTTGCTCTCAACAAAAGGAAAATGAGTTGTGTAGAGCTAGTGATAATTAAAAAAAAGGACCATATGTAATCACCGTTATTTAAAACAAAAAATTCTGGACTTCGTTTTTTTGGCATACCGAAAAATACAGATATAAAAACTATATTAGAAATTTTCCAAGTAAGTTGTGATACAAACATATATAATAACACCTTGCACGCAACTTTTCATTTAAAGTAGTAAATCACTATTACCTTTTTCTGAGGAAGATCGATTAAGAAATATTATTGAGATTATAACTTAGAGGTGGTACTCCATAATGTGTTTAAAACCTGTACATTACATAATTATAGTGACAACTCATAAGATGCTTGCATGTACTAACATTATAACATATACAAACACTTTTCTAAAGTAAAATACGATTTTCCTTTATTTCTTGCATAAGTTTTTTATATTCCTTTCTTCCAAATCTTACCTTAATTTGTCCATCCAAGCAACAAAAAAAAATAAGAAAAGAAAATTTTGAGAATGAGTAGACTATAACAAGTCAATAAAGCCTTAAACTTAAATCTTAATCACTCACCACCAAAAACCAACACAATTAAGATCCAATAATGCAAGAAGACCATTTCACCAAAAGTCAAGATCCGATTACACAAAATAACAAGTAACATCAGATTATCAACAAAAAATAATCGCTAAGATTTAATATTAAAACTAAGGCCTCGTTTGTTATTGTTGTCGTTTTCTGTAGAGAAAAAAAAACAAAACGTGTTTGACAAATTGGCTATGTTTCTATTTTTTTCTGTCCAAATGGCAAAAAATAAACAAAATTTTGAAAACAAGAAAAAGTTGTTTCATCTTTTTTGTTTTTCATTGCCAAATCTATAAATGTCCGAAACCACACGAAAATAATATATATGGTAGCACTAAAATAGAATATTGACTTTGAAATATTGTATTGCGTTAAAAAAGATAAGTTGGCATAAATAGTATATTCACATTAAAAATAAATTTTGACCGTAAAACTTTATTTCCACTAAAAAAAGTAAGTTGATAGTAATTAAAAATATTGACTCTAAAACTTTATATTGCAGTAAAAACAGTAAGTTAACACTGAAAATAATATAATGATATCGAAAAAATGTTTATTAATACTAAAATCTTTTTATTCACACTGAAATGGTATATTGACACTAGAAATGATATATGCCGATATTAAAAATGATATATTAATATATATTGATACTTAAAACGGTATACTAATGTTGAAAATATTATGTTGATACTATAAACGACATATTGGCGCTGAAAACTTGATATATTGGCACTGAAAAAATATGCATTTGATAAATTAATAACTAGAAAAAATTACTATCGGTTTTAAAAACAAAAAACAGATTTTTTGAAAACAAAAACAGAAAACGGATTTTTGTTTTTAAAAAACGAAAAACAGAAAAACGAAAATGATGTCAAACGAGACCTAAGCAAAATCATTAAGATGAACATTTAATATTTGAAAAATTGAGAGCTCACCTAAGAAAAAGAGAACGGCATTTGAGAGAATTCTAGCCGCGCACCTGTTTAAAAGAGAAAATTGTGATAATAGTGCCATCAAGATTTATCAATCAACAAGACCAATTAGATACAAGTAATTCAAAGATATAAGATTACTTTTGATGCAATCTCATTGCCATTCAGTCTCATTGCCATTCAGAGTGAATTTGAGCTCAATCAGACGTAATTACAGATTATATTAATAAATCGAGTACCAAATAGAGACAAAAGAAAATCTGAAAACAATACCTTGAACAGATCAGATAGATCTCCATAGGAATTCGGCGTCTTTATTGGGCTCGAAATATATTCAGCCTCTTTTTCGGCTCAATAAAATATAATTCAGCCACTCTTTTGGGCTCAATAAAACATAGTTCATTCAGTTGTTTTTCTGTTCAAAGGCCCATGGGTTCAGATTTGAGTACCTTTTCAGATATGTCCTATAAAACCAAAAACAAGATCAAAATATCGACAGAATAATAGGTACATACTTAAAATCTTCTTTTTTTTCTTTTTCCTTTGAGATCTCAAATCTATTGGAAGCACATACATGAGATTTCTCATGTCTACGGTTGCCAATGTGTTTGGGTTAATCTAGCCTTCCATCAGAAAATTATTCTATTTTAAGCTGAATTTCTATGAAGAGTAGAGAATATAATGGAATGCCAGCAATATTTACCAATTTGGATCTTCATTACAGGGTCGTGAAACCAACTACATGCATGAATACGAAAAGTGAAAAAAGCATATTCTATTTTAATTTTGTATCTCTACTTAAAAAGGGAAGCATGCAGAGTTTTAGAGAGAAGTTCTCATGATACAAAGTTGTCTTCATTGCAAATTACAGCATGTTGAAACTCGTAAATTTGTTTTTTTATATTATTTTTTTAGGCAAATGAACAGTTTTATTTAATTACAAGTAAAACAGGATTATTATTATTCTTCTTTTATATGTGCTCAAATCATGGTTCTAAGAATCGCTGATTTCGATTCCAATTTAGTCAATTCGAATCAGAGTCGGCAAGCTCCGATCCGATTAATACTTGATTCTCACGATTCAATAAAGCTATTTTTTATACATAAATTGGTCCAATTTTTTTATCTGATGCGACCGATTCCAATCCGATTCAGCCGATTCTAAGTAGCTATTCTAAGGGATCGACTTTGGTTCCGATTCCGATTTTCCGAACCTTGGCTCAAGTGTGTTAATTAGCCTTAGAGTAGGTTATGTGGAGCATTTTTTTAAGTTCTCTCGGCTCCGTGATCATATAGACTACATTATAATGGTACGAAGAATCGACAATTCGGATCCGGTTTAGCCGATTTGAATCGGAAATCAGTAAGGCCCTATCCGATTAATACCAGATTCTCTAGATTGTACTAAAATCAATTTTTTTTTAAAAATCGGTCTGATTTTTCATCCGATCCAATTCAGCAGATTATGAACCAGAATCCCAAAATTATCGAGTACTTTAGTTCATTTTATGATTGATAATAAAAGAGCATTGGCCATGACTCAAAATTTAAAATCACTCTCACAATATATCAAAAATTTTAATTAAAAAAACACTTTGTCAAAAAATGTGTTTTTCAAGAAAGCTTGAGTGGATCCGACGTATTATATCATACCATAAATTTTATGAAAATAAGTAGTAATTAGAATTTAAAATAATACTTAGAATTGCGTCATTATCTTAGTGAAATGCAGCAGATTGGAGATGAGTATTATTTCCTTCTGACAATTTGCCATTATTTCCTTTATTAAATTTGCCATTATTATTTGGTGCTGATAGCATCTCATTTTGGTAACTATTTCCCTGTTTACGTAGCCTCACAACGTGGTCTGTGTTTTTCAATATACCATTTTAGTTTTCACAGCTTGACCTTGGTGATATTTTAGTTCAATATTTGCAACTCAAATATCCTGATCCGATCGACAACAGCTAATCAGCTAGCTAGCTTTCTTGTTTGGTATTTAAATGGGATTTCTTATAGTCGCAACATAATGACTTTTTTTAATTCATAATGATTAATTATCAAGGTTTACATCTTTTATAGGTGCTTGATTAGATATTAATTAATCACTTGATTTATTAAAGCAGTCAAGACTTAAGATGTGATTAAGTATACCAAATGATTGATGCCATTTTATAGTCGGATAAGTCATACATAATAATACCAAGGGACCAACCTAGCTCTCACAATAACACCTCTCTTCCCTCACCATAAACCATAGTAGACAAATCCAGTCCAATGGCTTCTCTACACCCTCACTCTCATCTGTTACTCTCAACCCTCTTAACAGTGCTCCTCTTACATTTCACTTTTTCCATTGCATTCCAATCAAATCCTCCAACTATTCTCAACTTCCATGGGCAGAAAAACCTGTAACCAACATCTTGCGAGGCCAATGTAAGGATGGAGCCGGTTTCTATTTTACCATGTGTAATAACAAATTAATCGGTGCAAGTATTTTCATGACCGGTATGGACGCCAACGAACATGTGTTGCCACGTGATTGGCAGAGACATTGGAGCCACGCCATTTCTACAGTTGTAGGGTCTGTCGTGATTGATGTGAGCTTTTAAGGATATGCTAGGGGGACAGCTAGAGAAATAGCACCTGCCACTACAGCAATGTATAAAGTATGTTGGACTGATTTGGGCTCCATGCACTCTGATATACTCACGAGTATTGAAAAATCAATAGATGACGGGGTCGACATCCTCTCGATTTCTTTGGGTCATGAACAAAATTTGTCATACGAACTTGATCCGGTTGGTATAAACATATTTTCTGCAATGCAACACGGTATTTTTGTTGCCAATTCAGCTGGTAACACAATATCAGATATCTTTTCATTGAGTAACTCGGTCCCTTGGTTTTCAACTGTGGCAGCCGATTCGGTCGACCAATCATTCTTAGCTAGTGTCATCTCAGGATCTAGTGAAGTGCTTTTTGGCCGGTCTTTATATTTCGGGTTGATAGCACCAATATGCTCCCTATAGTTTTTTTGAGCTATTGCTTTAAGGATCAACTACTGCCTAGTTGTGTTGTGGGCAAAATAGTCATTTGCCAACGTGCTAGTGTGATGACCGGATTTTACATTCAGACGGCCGGAGGAGCTGGACTTATTTCAATTGGTGGTTACTGGAGCGGAGTAACATATTTTGATTCGAGTTACACTTTACCAGCTGTTTTAATTGGTTATTCTGAGGGTATGGAACTAATTTCCTATTTTGCATATACAAAGAATCCAATTGCAAGACTCGAGTTTAATGTCAATAAGGTTATGGGTAAGGCTCGGGCTCCAAAAGTGGCCTCTTGGAGCTTATTGGTGTTAAGTATATATTGTTTAATATTACAAAAATATTAAATGTATTTCTTAATATTAAAAAAAATTATAAATAGTATATTACATTATTATTGTGTTAATTGTATAGTGGTATATTAATTTTTATTTATACATATAGAAACATAAGGGGATTACTATTGAAACAAGAGAGGTATTTTGGTTAATAAACAATAATACCCCAAGATAGTTAACTATAAAAGTATAGTTGTTTAGTTCGTAATAATACTTGTATAATTCACGAATAAATGCGTATTGCGAATATTATCCGTAATGATTCACCCGTACCCAATCTAATAACAAATTTGTGTATTTACAAAAAATTTTAAAAATTACATATTGCCATATAATACATTTTTTAAAATATAATTTGTTAATTAAAATATAAAAATAAAAAATTCAACTTTCGAACAAAGGACTAAGGCAAAAATATCAATAACAATCCAAATATTAGGAATTTTTGACTAAAATAAACATTATTTAATAGAATAATATCCTTTCGCAATTATTTCTTAATAAAAAGTTTATATATACATAATTTAATATACCAAATTATTGTATTTGTATTGTGTAAAAGAAGCCTAACTATACAAGAATAATGGCGAATTATTATTGTATCCCGTTTATTTGACCGAATATCTGACTGACTTAAAAAAACGTACGATCCGAATTATACACGAATGTATTATGTACTGTATTATTTGCATATCACTAATATCTAACTATACATTGTATAGTAATGAAGTAATTTTTTTATTGTAATTTTTTTTTGAATTTTATTTTATTGTAAATTATTATTATGTATAATAGTTTTACTTTTGATGGCAAACTTGCCATTTTTGTACCTCGCATTTTCCCTGAGAATGAAATATTAAATGATTAAAAATTAATCATTTTCTCAACATGGGCTTGACTTTGATATAATCGCATTATTACTTCTCCCTGCCGAGCTAAAAATCAGTTTCTTCAGACTCAAAACTTATGAACACTAATTTTGCATACTTAAATAATTATAGCACAATTCTCTTTCAGGCATAGTTGTTAAAGTTCGGAGACTAGGCTAGTCTCTAGAGTCTAGCCCACTATCCATGGGCAGAGATAAAGAGGGCCTAGGGGTCTTGGTGCCTTTATAAATCTGGAAATTTAGTAGAGTTCTTAGGTTTAAATTTTGATCATTTTATATGTTATAGATTAAAGTCAAAGAATTAATAATGAAGAAAATAAGGTTATATCAGTGAAAGAGAAAATGGTATAACAGTCTTGCTCTTTGGTTATCTGTGATCTTAATCATATATATATATATATGGTTCCATATAAATTGTTTACATATACACAGTCCTACTCTTTGGATTATCCGTGCTCTTAAGTTAGAATGATATATAAATTGTTTCCATATAAACTCAGGTTTACCTTGCGAGTAACTTTGAGTTCGGCGGAAGACCCTTGTCTGCACCGTGTCGGATCGAATTGTTCGTGATAAAATGAAACGGAGAACAATGGTGATAATAAATTTTTTTATAGAGGAATAGAGAAACCGTCATCATTGTATCGGGGAGATGAGAACTGCGGCACTAATTAGTAAATTAATAAAAAAGATTGCATTCAAATTATGCTTAAATGTAATACTATCTAAATAAAATAAAATAAAATAATACATTGATCATACTTTGATAAATTTAAGTCATGTAATATATTATAATTATGCATAATATAATTTTGTATATTTTCAAAATACTTGTTTCTAAGAAATAATACACTTGATATATTTCTAAAACACTTGTATATATATTATAAAAAATAATTTTCTCAATAAAAAGAAAATTTACTTTAATTATATTTTACAAAATAAATTTTTATAAAAAAATAATTATGAAATCTAATATTATATTTGGAAAATGAGTTAAAATAGGAAGGACATGAATATTATTATTTAAGGGGCTCATTGTAATAATTTGCAAAAAAAAATTGAAAAAAAAAATGAAGAGGGCCGGATACACTATAAAAGAGTGGGTCCCACTTTATTTTTTTCTAAAGGAAAAAAGATTAAGTTATAGATCCTATGTAGCACAAAAATAATATTATCTCATTAAATAGTTTTTCTTATATACTTAAAGGCCACAAAAAATCAAGATAAAATTCTTCATAGGGGGCCTATATTTATTTTAGTAAATTTATTATTTGATGCCAATTATCAAACGGGTCATAATAATCACTCAATATATGACCCGTTTCATATTTATTATATACTTAAGTAACAAAAATTCTTTCAAAAACACACGTGTCAATCATCTAGCAAAATTGAAGAATTGTATATCTATGATGTTCTACTATTTTACTTATCTATGATATTCTATTATGTTACTTATGATGTTCTACTATATTATGACTTTAGTTTCCTCCGATTCCTCAAGTGTTTTTCTTGAATTGGATGATTAGCTTATTCAGATCCAAAGCACACGCAAATTACTATAAATTTGCAATTAAATTAACCCTCTTTCTTCGGGTCATTGGGTAATTAAATTAACCACTAACTATTCAGTTTATTGAATTTATTGTATAGACAATTGGCACATTGGGTGTGAACTTTCGGCATTTCGTAAGTGTGAGCTCTCTACTTTAGCGCATCTTCATACTTACATTTCTAATATAAATGACGTGTACTACTAAAAAAAATACATATGAAATGACCTGTATCATTATATGAATGAATGAACGTTTTCATGATTATGTCATGAACAGTGAACTTTAGAGAAATAATTAAAAATGATGTCGTTAAAATCATTTTCTTCTGAATTTCTTTTACAAATTTATCATGTGACATTTGATTTAATCCTTGAAAAGTATACAGCCTTAGTATTGAAAATTTTAAAATTTTAGGTCATATATAAACATTTTGCAACTTTTTGTAAATATTCCTTCTTATTCTATTATGGTCCCCTGAGAATTATTATCATTTTCCTTCAAAAAAAAAAATAGTGGTAATCCATTCAGGATGACCCTTATTTTCCTTCAAAAAAGAAAATAAAGAATTATTATCATTTTTACGAGATATGCATGCATGTATTGTATTATAATATGTAATGATGAATCAGACAGCTACTAGTTTGCCTTTCTTAACAATACGAAAAATAGTGGTAAAGTACTAAACTGTAACATGTAAAAGACAAGAATTAAGCATCAAAACTCCTAAATTTTGTTCAAATCAAATTAGATAGCTTTTTTTTTAGATTCAACAAATTAGATAAGTTAACAAGGTTCTAAGCAAACAAACAAAAACATCTTAATCTTATTTGCAAAAACGTTCTAAGCAAACAAACACAAAACATCTTGATCTTATTTGCAAAAACCTAACATATCTTCATCTATGAATCTAAATACGAAATTAATTTTTATTCATTACACATAAGACGGTATATATGTTACCACTTTCCCAATGACATGTTCTAAACCAACACATCAAAATTGAACTTTTTTCAGTCTTCCTAAAAAAATCTTTTCAATCTATTTGTTTCATCTTCTCAAATGCACCATATAACTGCATAATGTATGTATGAAAATTTCTCATATATCCGCATCTAAACAAAATAATAATATGAAAATTGTTCATATATATCCGGATCTAAACAAAATAATAAAAAATAATGATTTGAACGGAGATAACAAGAGTAGCGCCAGCACAATACTCTATTATAGTATTTAGTTTCCTCCAATTGCCTATTGCTCTTTTGCATTAATATAATGTGCTAAATTGCATTCATAGAGACTAATATGACTAAATTGTTGGGCTCCCTCCTCAAATTGGATTTTATATTATTCTTATATAATTTGGGCCTTTAATTAGTAATTTGTAATAATGAATATTTAGAGAGGGTATTTTGTAAATGTGCTTTTGCACTTAAAAAAGAGTCAGGGACTCTTCCCTCTCCCCCTGTCATGTGCGTGTGTGTTGTGTGTTTTTGAAGGAGACCAAAAGCTAGGGTTTTGGCCAATAAGAAAAAGAGAGAAAAAGGAAGGAGAGAGTGATAGAGAGGAGAGACAAGTGATCGGAACGCTCTGGTCTTGTAGAGAGTATCCATATCATCGGTTCGTTGAAACCGGTACGGTGGAAGCCTCTTCATCTTCTTCTTCGAGCAATCTTTTTCTTTTGTTGGTAACTCATTTCACATGCTTATAATTCATCTACTAGATGATGAATGCTTTTATTTAGCCTAGAGTTTGTGTATAAACTTTAGAAGAAAGGTTTTTATTTGTAATAGTGGAACGGTACGATACCGATAATACAAAGAATTTTCCTTAAAATCTTGTCTCTCTAGTTGCATTGAGTTTGTTTCGTTGTTATTGTGTTGATTGGGTGAGCTTTGTGATTTTTAATTTGATCGGTGGTATTAGCATAAAGAGCGCACACAAGGTGTTCGACAAAAATCCCGTGAGAGGATTTTGTTCGTGTTTCACCCATATTTTCCCAACAACTGGTATCAGAGCGACGGTTGACGGTGTCTAAGCTTGTGTTGAGCAAATGGAGGGAGATAGTAGTAGTGGTACCATGATCAAATTGAATTCCACAAACTATTCGATATGGAAACCTCGAATGGAGGATCTACTATTTTGTAAAGATGCATATGACCCAATAGAGGGAGACACAAAGAAACCCGATGGTACGGCCGACAATGTTTGGACTAAATCCAACCGGAGAACGGTTGCTTTGATAAGACAATGGATTGATGATAGCGTGTTTCATCACGTATCATTGGAAACCAATGCACATGAGTTATGGAAAAAATTAGAAAGCCTATTTGAGAGGAAAACGGCTCAAAATAAGGCGTTTTTAATGCGGAAACTCGTGCATCTAAAATACACGGGCGGAACCTCGGTGTCGGAACACTTGAGCAAGTTCCAAGATTGTGTGAACCAATTGGCCACTAGAAAAATGGTTTTGGATGACGAGGTTCAAGCACTATTATTGTTGAGCTCTTTGCCGGACGATTGGGATACTCTTGTCGTATCGCTCGGCAACTAGGCACCCGATGGGGTGGTAAAATTAAGCATGGTAAAAGATAGCATGCTTAATGAAGAAGCTCGACAAAGGAAAAAAGGTTTCTATTCGGGATCCGATGCACATTTGGTCGAGAGACGAGGAAGAAGTAAAACGAGAAATTTATATGGTTCGGGAAACCATGGAAAATCCAAGGGGAGGTCAAAATCCCGTAAAGGGATTAAATGCTACCATTGCTGTAAGCTAGGTCATATAAAGAAGGAATGCTATTCTTGGAAAAAAGAGTGGAAAAAGGGTAAAGGAGAGCATTCAAGAGAGAATAATGGTGAAGAAAATAGTGCGGCGACGGTTGAATCGGATGGCGATGTTATAATAGTATGCGACGACGGTTTCGTCAATCTTACGTCCGGAGATTCTACATGGGTAGTAGACTCGGGCGCTTCATTTCATGTCACGTCGAGACGTAAATTCTTTAGTTCTTACACCAAAGGTGATTTTGGTTGTGTAAGAATGGGAAATGAAGGGGTGTGCAAAATTATTGGCATGGGAGACGTGATTTTGGAGACCGAAGTTGGCGGTAAATTATTGCTAAAAAATGTGAGGCATGTGCCGGAAATTCGGCTCCACTTAATATCCGCCGGCGCTCTTGATGATGAAGGTTATCATAACCATTTCGGTGAAGGAAAGTGGAAACTCACCAAAGGTTCTCTAGTTGTCGCACGAGGTGCGAAATCGAACACCCTATATACCACTCGGGCCATATTTTGTGAGGAGGTGAACGCGGTTGAAACCGCATCAACCGAATTATGGCATTTGCGGTTAGGGCACATGAGCGAGAAGGGTCTTCAAACTCTTGCTAGAAAGAACATTCTTCCGAATGATGGTAAACTTTCAAAACTTGTACGCATTACCTAACCGGTAAATTACATAGAGTGAGCTTTAAAAATTCTTCTTCTTCCAAGAAGTCGAATATTTTAGATCTCATACACACTGATGTTTGTTCAATGAGTGACAGGACGCTAGGTGGTGCGTTGTATTTTGTCACGTTCATTGATGATTGCTCTAAAAAGGTGTGGGCTTTCGCGCTAAAATCGAAAGATCAAGTGTTAGACGTGTTCAAGCAATTTCATATCGGTGTTGAAAGAGAAACCGGTTTGAAGTTGAAGTGTGTTCGGTCCGATAACGGTGGAGAATACCGAGGACCGTTCGAGGCGTATTGCAATGAACACGGGATCAAGCTTGAAAAGACGGTTCCAAAAACTCCGCAACAAAACGGGATCGCGGAAAGAATGAACCGAACGATTTGTGAGAGGGTTCGGAGCATGCTCTCTCATGCGAAGCTTCCGAAATCCTTTTGGGGCGAGGCGATGAATACCGCGGTTCGGTTAATCAACCTTTCTCCCGCTTACTCGCTTGATGGTGATGTACCCAATAAAGTTTGGACGGGGAAAGACGTGTCGTACGATTATTTGAGAGTATTCGGTTGTCGGTCATTTGTGCATATCCCGAGAGATGAAAGATCGAAGCTTGATAGTAAAGCCAAGGAATGTATTTTCTTAGGCTATGGAAATGACGAGTTTGGATATAGGTTATGGGATCCGATTGCGAGAAAGGTGGTGCGTAGCCGAGATGTGGTATTTTTCGAAGATGAGACCATTGAGAATATTAATATGGGCAAGAAACCGAAATCGAGTAATTCCGAGAGTGCGATTGATTTGGTTCCAACTCCAACCCCATCGGTAGATACCGATCATGGGGGAGATGGTGAAGATCAAGGGTCTAATTTCAAAAACGAGCCTATGCCAATGAGTAGCGGTTCGGAAAATGAGACCGAGCAACCGCTACAAGTACCACAAGAAACCACGCCGGTGCGACGATCGACTCGCGAACACCGGCCATCCGTTAGATACCCCTCCAACGAGTATGTGATGCTTACCGATGGCGACGAACCGGAATGTTATGAGGAGGTTATGTCGCATGAACATAAAGATGAGTGGTTAAATGCGATGAATGATGAGATGAGTTCTTTGCATGAGAATCACACGTTTGATTTAGTGGAATTGCCGAAAGGCAAAAAGGCGCTTAAAAATAAATGGGTTTTTCGGATTAAAAATGAGCATAGTAACTTACAACCAAGGTACAAGGCGCGATTGGTTGTGAAAGGATTTGGGCAAAAGAAGGGGATTGATTTTGATGAGATATTCTCTCCCGTGGTTAAAATGTCCTCAATTCGAGTTGTGCTCGGTCTTGCGGCTAGCATGAATCTAGAGGTCGAGCAACTCGATTGAAAACTGCTTTTCTTCATGGCGATATTAATGAGGAGCTTTATATGGAGCAACCCGAGGGCTTTGAAGTAGAAGGTAAAGAAAAGCTCGTTTGCAAGTTGAAAAAGAGCCTATACGGCTTGAAACAAGCGCCAAGGAGATGGTACAAAAAGTTTGAGACTTTTATGTCAGATCACGGTTTTGGTAAAACCGCATCCGATAATTGCGTATTTGTGAAGAAATTTTCGGATGGTAATTTTATTATCCTCTTGCTCTATGTCGACGACATGTTGGTTGTCGGTGGTGATGTTACGAAAATTGAGGAGTTAAAAGAGGAGCTTAAGAGCACTTTTGCAATGAAGGATTTGGGCCCCGCAAAGCAAATTCTTGGCATGCGAATTATGCGAGATCGAGAAAATCGAAAATTATCTTTGTCGCAAGAAAGATATATAGAAAAGATTTTAGAAAAATTTAACATGAGCAAATGCAAGCCGGTAACTTCTCCACTTGCGGGTCATTTCAAGTTGAGCGCAAAACAATGCCCTACAAGTGAGAAAGAAAAAGAAGAGATGCGACATGTGTCTTATGCATCCGTGGTTGGTTCATTAATGTATGCTATGGTTTGCACTAGGCCGGATATTGCTCATGCGGTTGGCGTGGTAAGCCGATTTCTCTCTAATCCCGGAAAAGAACATTGGGCGGCGGTGAAGTGGATTATACGATATCTCCGAGGTAGTTCAAAAATGTGTATTTCTTTTGGAAGTGGCGAACCCGTAATACAAGGGTATACGGATTCGGATTGGGCCGGAGATGTTGATTCTAGAAAATCCACATCCGGTTATTTGATGAATTTTGCGGGCGGTGCCGTGTCGTGGCAATCTAGATTGCAAAAGTGTGTTGCATTGTCAACTACCGAGGCCGAATATATTGCTATCACGGAAGCGTGTAAAGAACTCTTGTGGATGAAAAAGTTCTTACGAGAGTTAGGGCATAAACAAGAAAAATTTGTTTTGTATTGCGACAGTCAAAGCGCGATCCATCTTAGCAAAAATCCGACATTTCACTCGAGGTCGAAACACATCAACATAAGGTACCATTGGATACGTGATGTGTTGGAACACAAGATTTTGTGTTTGATGAAAATCCATACGGACGAGAATGGGTCCGATATGATGACGAAAGTATTGCCCGCTACTAAGCTTCTTACCTGTAGAAAGAAAGCGGGTATGATGGACTCTCGCGCGTGAGTCGGGAGGGGGAGTTTGTTGGGCTCCGTCCTCAAATTGGGCTTTATATTATTCTTATATAATTTGGGCCTTTAATTAGTAATTTGTAATAATGAATATTTAGAGAGGGTATTTTGTAAATGTGCTTTTGCACTTAAAAAAGAGTCAGGGACTCTTCCGTCTCCCCCTGTCATGTGCGTGTGTGTGTTTTTGAAGGAGACCAAAAGCTAGCGTTTTGGCCAATAAGAAAAAGAGAGAAAAAGGAAGGAGAGAGTGATAGAGAGGAGAGACAAGTGATCGGAACGCTCCGGTCTTGTAGAGAGTATCCATATCATCGGTTCGTTGAAACCGGTACGGTGGAAGTCTCTTCATCTTCTTCTTCGAGCAATCTTTTTCTTTAGTTGGTAACTCATTTCATATGTTTATAATTCATCTACTAGATGATGAATGCTTTTATTTAGCCTAGAGTTTGTGTATAAACTTTAGAAGAAAGGTTTTTATTTGTAATAGTGGAACGGTACGATACCGATAATACAAAGAATTTTCCTTAAAATCTTGTCTCTCTAGTTGCATTGAGTTTGTTTCGTTGTTATTGTGTTGATTGGGTGAGCTTTGTGATTTTTAATTTGATCGGTGGTATTAGCATAAAGAGCGCACACAAGGTGTTCGACAAAAATCCCGTGAGAGGATTTTGTTCATGTTTCACCCATATTTTCCCAACATAAATTAATACCCATTTTCTTCTGTCATTTGGCTTATTATACTAACATTCAATAACTTCTGTATGAGCTTTCTACACTTCTTTCATCTAATACAAATGAAGTGTACCGTTAAAAATACATGTGAGTTTTCTTAAAATCAAAAGACAATTTTGATGACTATGATCACATATGAATGAACTTAACTTAAAATTAATGAATAAACTAGTAAATTCTAACCAGTAAGAGAAGAATTTCACATCAAAGCTGTCAAAATTTCCTTCAAATCAAATAAGGTGGGCTCAAGCAACTCACACATCTCACAAGTTTTGCAAGAGATGAAGAATATAAATTTGAGCCCACCCGATATTAAAAAAAAAAAAGTGAAAATCACACGTACCAATCAGAAATCTCTCAATCTAGCTCACAAAAATCAAAATCTCCATCTATGAATTTGAAGAGAAACACTTTCTCTGTTCTCATCATTCTTACAATTTTCAATACATTCTTGGCATCTTTTTCATACCCCACCTAAGTCGTCGAACAGAAACAGACCCTCCATTTGATGTTATTACTTCAGAGTTTGGCTGGGCGCTTAAATGGAGGCCGGGCAGAACATGAGAGAGATCAACGAGGGTTTACACGTGCACTAAGAAGAGCCGTGGCAGCTATCCCAACAAGACGAGTGCCTAATCCGAGGTCGAGGATTCTCAATGGCGATATGATGAGGATTTAGGGTTTGGGAAAAGAACGGAGGGGTTGATATCTAAGAGAGAGACGAGAGAAGATGCGGCTGGCCAGAGCTCAAAGAGAGAGACGCCTTAAGATATGAGCATTTCAAAGTTTCTAAGTTAATGCATTATTGAACAACTAAGATAATTTCTTCTTTTTTCTTTGTAGTTTGCATGTAATGGTCATTATAATCTACAATGGTGAATAATGATCATATTGATTTTTTTTTTATTGAAAATGAAATAGTAAACTGGTATGTCGTAATCTTGTAAAAGACAAAAATTAGGAATTAAAACTTTTAACTTTCTTCAAATCAAATAAAATATGTTGTCAGGGTCCTAAATTAATCAACCCAAAATGTCTTAATAAAATTTGCAAAACTTAGAGGACACAAGAGACATTTCTACAATAGCCATAAAGATAGTATATTGATAGCGCCTACTTTATTCCTCCGTAGAACATCAATATTGATCTTATTTTCAGCCTTCCTAAAATAACTTTGCAACCCCTTTTTTCTATCTTCTCAAATGCACCATAATAAATGTATAGGATGATTGAATATTATGCATATATCTGGTTTTGAACAAAAATAGTGATAGATAAGGATCTAAATGGGGATATCGAAAATACATTTACTATTTTTTCCCACTAATGATATACTCTATTATGACTTTTAGTTTCCTCCCATTGCCTATTTTTTTTTTTTTTTGCATTAATACCATATGCTAATTTGGAGTCAAAGCATAACAATCGAACTAAATCAATACTCATTTCTTCCTATCACTTGGTTTATTATACTCACATTCAATAACTTTGGTGTGAGCTTTCAACATTTCTGTCATCTAACACAAACGAAGTGTACCGTCAAAAATACAAATGAAGTGATCTTTTTTTCTTCTTTAAAATAGAAAGACAATTTTCATGATTGTGATCACATAATATGAATGAAGTCAACTTACAGTTAACAAATAAACTAGTAAAATCCTAACCAGTAAGCGAAGCATATCACATCAAAATTCTCAAAATTTCCTTCAAATCAAATAAGGTGGGCTCAAGCGGTCACACATCTCACATATTTTGAGCGAGACGGACATACACATGAGCCTACCCCCATATTCAAAATAAATAAATAAAATGAAAACCACACATACCAATCCAGAATCTCTCAATCTAATTCGCAAAAATCAAAGTCTCTCCATCTATGAATCTAACGACACCATTATTCATTTCCCTTTCTTAGCCATAAAACGGTAAACCGTAACTCCACTTCTCCATTCTGGCAATGGCGGATCTTTATGCAAAACCTCAACACTGAACTTCTTTCCAGCCTTCCTGAAAAATATCGCATCTCGTTTCTTCCATCTTCTCAAATGTGCCATGATAAACGATGTTTTACCCTTCACAAACACCTCTAGAGTCTTAATCAACGGCTCTATCAACTCTTCGTAGTACACCACATCAGTCCCCAAAACCAAATCAAACGACTCCTCTGCATTCAACAAGTTTCCAATCTTAGTATTAAACAAAATAAAAGAGATAATTTCAAACAATAATTTCTTAATTTACATCATTCTCACCATCTTTCAACACATCCTTTGCATCTCCTTCATCACCCCACCTGAGCTGTTTAACACAAACAGACCCACCATTTGACCTTACCACCTCATCATTCAGCTCCGCATTAAAACCAAGATTTTCAACAACATGAGGCAAATCAGTTATTGTCACATTCGCACCAAGCAGACTCGCAGCCGCAATCCCAACCAGCCCAGTACCCGACCCAACCTCAAGAATCCTCAACGGCGACGTTGTTTCAGGCTTTGTGAGAAGAACAGAGGGGTTGAGGTTTAACAGAGAGACGAGGGAGGAGGCGGCGGGCCAGAGCTGGAATGAGAGGCCTTGTGATTTGAGTTGGCGGATGGAGATTGTGGCGTTGATTGAACTGAGATGATGGTTGTCGAGTTGGGAGAATGAGGATTCTGCGACAATGGTGTGTTGTTGTGGGTTTGTGTCGGAATCGGAGTCGGAGTGGAAGGCGGAGAAGGGGAAGTTAGGGTTTGAGTCGGAATCGGACATTGGAATAAAGAGTTACTAATAATGGAGATGTGAATTGAATTGGAATCGAATTGAGTTGAGTTGAGAGGGGAAAATGCGAGAAGAAAAATGAAAAGAAAGGGAAAAAGGGGGGAAATTGAAGAGAAACGCGCCAGGTAGGGATCGAACCTACGACTTTCTGCTTAGGAAACAGACGCTCTATCCACTGAGCTACAGGCGCTTTATTGTTTACTCTATGTTTAATTACTTTTATATATATATATACTTTAATAGAAGAAATGGTATATAATATTCGAATAGTTTCAAAACAATGTATACTTAACCAAAATAATATATAAACATCAAAACTAGAAGAAATAAAAACAATACACATTTTCTTATCCTTAGAGATACTAACCTATTTTTTTGTAAATGAGACTCCTACAACAACGTTTTCCAAGTGTTGTCCGCTTGTAATGCTCTGTTGAATGTTTCGTCGACGTTGCATCTTCTGTCGCGGATCCAGGCATTTCGTTCTTTCAACATGCACCAACAATATGACTTTCCCTATCTTTCTTTCATTACTCACTTTTTTCGATCTCTCTTGCCGGTCCTTAACTAAATAAAGCTACAGCTTCAATAAGATTTTATTTTTCTTAATAGTTTTTAAATTGAATAAAAATAATTAAATAATTGATAAAATAATAATTAGAATAAGGATATTGTAATAATTAGAAATTACTATAATCATTTAAATAAACATGTTATTTCGTAACGAACAATAAAATATGAGGATCTGATACTACACGATGAGATTTCATGTCATACAGTACGACCTTCTCTTTTTTAATTTTGTTCCTAAAAACAATATATAGATGCAATAGATAGTATATAAAAAATACAAGAATGTAAACTGTATATGTATAAAAACACGAAAAACAGTATATAGAAAAAAATAATATATCGAAAAGAGGAAAACAATGTATGCAAATTCCAAACAATAGATAATACACAATAAAGTATAAATGTAAAATAGTGAAAACAATATATAAAAAAAGGAAAACATTATATACAAATTATGTTGTGTTTTGGGCGTATTTTAGGCGGTCGGCGTTATTTCCCTAAAATATGTATATGACTGACAAAATTCCATTTGCATAGGTGCACACGAAATTGATTTGACAAATGATCAACAAGATAGTGTTTGGACATCAATTATGACTTTACTAGTTGCTCTTGAGGTCCATTACTCCGGATGCACTTGGTGTTTGAAATAGAACAATTAATCAACTTTTCTATTGATTTTCAGCGGCACACAACCCAAGCAACAGGACACAAGAGCCCGATCTATAAATCAAGGGTTTAACATGACCATTCTTCTTAAGAATTGGGTTCTTTCTCTCCCTCCCTTCTCTTTTCTGATCTAGGATTTCTTTCAATTTAGCAATCAATGGCAGGGTCATACCGTTGTTACGTTGGAAACCTCCCCTATAATACCACTGACAGCACGCTTAAGGAGGCCTTCAAGACATATGGCGTGATCATGGATTCCATAGTTTGATCTGTTCTCTTTGTTTTCATATTTTCTTATTTGATGAATTTTTCTTGACGTTCGCTCAAGATTCTCACCTGTGTTATGTGTCGATCTAGCTTTTTTATTCAATTTTTCTTATTTAAGTGTGCGGATCTTCATTTCTTCTTGAACTAGCTGATTTTTATTATTGTATTGATTTTTTGGACATATATTTAGCTTATTTATTCTAGTACTAAATTGTTTAGGTAAATCATGAGTAGATTTTTTTGATTATCTGTCTTTATCGATTTAACTCACTTTAAATCTGCAACTTAACTCATCTTTTTATTCATCACAGGTCATGCGTGACCGTGATACTGGAAGGTCGAGAGGATTCGGCTTTGTGAGTTTCTCAACAGAGAAGGCCATGAATGACGCCATCGAGGGCATGAATGGCCAGGAGCTCAACGGCCGTATCATCAACGTCAGCCGGCCCTCGTCAAGTGGTGGCGGTGAAAGCTACGGTGGTGGTCAGAGCAATTAAACGATGATGGTTATGGTGATGGGTAACTAGAGGAACTGAATAATATTATCAAGGCTTTAAATAGCATTTAGCGATTTGTAGCGTTGAGATGTAACGGATAGCGTTTAGTGAATACTACAATGGATGATATAGCTGATGTTATAATTTGTAACTAATAATATCATTAAGTATCAATATATTATAAAAATAATCTTCAAATTTATAGATATTCATATCAAACATATGAAATAAAAATTGCTACCATAGTACTATAACGGCAACCAAATATAAAATTAATTTTATTTCTTCATTAGATAATTTTTTAGTTAAATTAATTTTAAATTCTATAAATCAGCACAAATTAAACAAATTAAAAAATAACATACTACAAAACTGCATCGTGCAGCGTCTTGCATCCAAACTTAAGCTCTATCGCGCTAATAGTAATATAGAACGCTATTTGCAACACTGAGTATTATTGATTTGTGCGTCAGTGTTGTCCTCAATTTCTTTTGGTTTATGTTGTGTGAATATGGTCATAAATCATAATATATGGTTGTCTCCTTTTATGCGAAAAATGCTTTAGGGTAAGGTAAGTGTGGGAATTTTGGAATTTTTTATTAACAACGATCAAAAGAGCCTAATTTACTGAGTGCATAAAACAACAAACCATAGTTAGAAATTCACATCACATTAACATCAAATAATTGAAATGGAACAGAAAAAATTCTATTAAACCAAAAAGAACTCAACTAGCAAGTAAACGAGAGAAAAAAAAATATGAAAATCTGAACACAGACAGTCAGACATGACTCTTAAATTAGTTAAAACATAGTTGGAAAGAAAAGGAAAAGAATCAGGGTTATCTATTTTAAGCACATTAAATGTTTTATGTAAAAATAACTAAGAACTTTTGAGATCTTGAATAACAACAGAGGCCGCATTTCGGCCAGGCGCGCCCATCACTCCGCCGCCAGGGTGGGCCCCACTGCCGCATAAATACAGGCCTTTTATTGGCGTTTTATAACCAGACCTGTATAAAATAGAATTTTTTGTTTTGTTTTTAGTATAAAATTGAATATTAAGAGTATTTAAAAGGTCCAGTAAAGTTAGGATTTGGAATAACAGCCAATTATTTGTTTTATAGTGCCTTTAATGGTGTTTTATAACCGGAACGTATAGGCAAAATAGAATATTAGATATCTAAAAGGCCCAGTAAATTTTAGGATTGTGCAGAAATACCAAAATGCTTAACTGTATTCGCAATTTTAGGATTTTGCAGAAATACTAAAATGTATTATTGTTGTGCTTGGGTTTTAGATTAGCCAACGATTAAGCTAAATATTTTTAATTTTTTGAAGTAAAATTTGGCTGAATTATAATTACAATTTTACACCTTTCAACAAAATATTTGTTTTAACAATAGGCACTAAATGTGAACTGTGTATTCCTATTAAATAGTATAATAAAATATTGAGTAATTTGCAAAAAGAATCTTATAAGATTCTTATTTTAGCTTACCATCCTTTAGTAGGCCGCATTAGGAATAAAGAATCCAATCCCATAGCGCCATGAAAGATATTCCCTCCTATTTTACATAAAATAAAATAATAAACATATATACTCACATAAATGAAAGAAAAATAAAATTAGAGTTTTATATTTTATACCAGTTAGACCAAACTCCTTTTCTAGGTCAAGTGGCGTGAGCATATCATAGCCAATTATCGAAGAGCTGAATCCTGGCGCATATTCATCGATTAAAGAAAAACATCTTTTTGCAAATTCTTCCTAAAATAAAAATAGAAAAAATTTAGATAAATAAAAATAGAAAAATATATCAAATGAGAAAATTAGAGGGAAACTCACTCTGATATTAGGATCGTGCCAACTACCTTTGGAGAGTTTGTATGGCGTGTATTGAATAAATAGATTTATAACATGCTGACCTAAAATATATTTTACAGAAATAATTTTCTTTAACAGAAAAGATAAAATTTAATATTTAAAACTTGTAGAATTTATATTATATTATATATATTATTTACCTGGAGGGGAAATAGTTTTGTCTAAAATAGAAGGTATAGTCATTTCAATAAGAGGCCTTCTAGAAGATTCCCCATTTAATGCATCTTTATAGGCTTCATCTATTTCCTCCATGCTTTAAAAAATTATATTAAATTTAAAAAATATTCCAAAAGCAAAGAAGCAAACCTAATTTCTATCACTTTTTATTAAAAATTATGTTTTCAAATTTGTTCCATTTTTGCTCTTAATTGATGCAAATTGGGGCTAAAATTTGGGTAATTATTACATAAATTGGGTTAATTGATATAAATGTGAAAAATTACAAAAAAAAAATGAGTTAAATTATTTTTATTTATACCTTTCAGATCCTATGTGTATGGTTCCTATATGTTCAGGTCCTCCTTTAAGAGAACTATTTTTGCAACATTTGAAATTTGGTAATTTATCAACTGCCAAATTAATCTTTGTTGTAGCCTACATAGCAAAATATCATAAAAAATATATTATTTACCAACTTAAAACTGTTAGATATGATAATATATAACATAAAGAAACTTACAGAGCTGTAATCTATATTTCTAACAGAAGTGACAAATTCTTCAGGAAGCAAATTAGGTGAAATTAATTCCTGCAAATTAGAAAAAGAAAAATATATAAAATATAAAATATTTATTATAATCTGTTCATATTCTTTTGTGGTTAAACTTGAGTGTGGTTGAACAAAAGAAAATAATTAATATTCATATTACATAAACCGAAATATTATATTATATGTAAAAATATTGTCAATGACGGATTATATATAATTACCAAAAAGGTTTTATGAGCAGTTGCATTTGATAGAACAACAGATGAATGGATTTCTGTTCCATCAGCCAAAACTACCTGTACAAATTAAATTACAAAATATGAAAAATTAAACATATACTATTTTCATGTTAAATAAAAGAATTAGCAAACTCAATTCCCGTATTATTTTGTTGTTTACTTGTGCAATTGAGGTAAACTGAGGTTGAATTTTTCTAAATGATGCAAATTGTAGCTTAATTACTATAATTTAGGATA
Organism: Juncus effusus; assembly: GCA_027726005.1. Classification (NCBI taxonomy): domain Eukaryota; kingdom Viridiplantae; phylum Streptophyta; class Magnoliopsida; order Poales; family Juncaceae; genus Juncus; species Juncus effusus. Next base: position 2,213,558 of record CM050903.1, on the reverse strand, counting down.
AATTTCAGATTTTTAGGCTTAGTTTTGAAATGAATAGGATTGTTATATAGACTTTGCAACATACTAGAAACTAAATTAAAACTTTGTTCATGTTAAATGAAATATTTAGCGCACTAAATTCGGTATTATTTTGTTGTTTAATTGTGAAATTGAGGATAAATTTAGGCTGAATTTTGCTAGTTGACCCAAATTGGAGCTTAATTGCAATAAATTAGGATTAATTTCGGATTATTTAAGCTTATTTATGAAATTAATATACTTATTATGAATTAACAATGAATTACCCCTTTTACTTGCTTAGAGCTCTCATCAACAAGCAGCTGTGCAACCTAATCAACAACACTGAACAGTTCAAGCACAATAATCTCAAAAATCAAAATAATACCACCATAAATATGAAAAAAAAAAAGTAAAAATATTTTGTAATAATAGAGCTTATAATCATCTTATCAATATAATATTAATATAAATAATTAATTCATAATACCTCAGAATTAGTCATAATGTGAGCCCCAGCTTCAATAGCGGCTTTACTTATTGCTGTAGAAACTGAACCCATTCCACCTTCAACATACCTAAGTAAATAAAATTATTAATTTAATTTAATACTTTAATAATATGTTTTATATTTTAATAATTCTGCAACGGCTCATTCAATGGCCAATCCCGTTATGTTCATGGTATTACAATAAATAACCAAAAGGATCAAACATAAGAAATCAAAATTACTTATTTGTAACTTAACTAAGTTTCAGATTTATCCTAGCGGGAAAACTATAGAAAATAGATGAAAATATATACTTTTTACATAAACATTCATATATAATAAATTAATTATTTAATGAATAAATAATATACAGATATTTGAGACTTACGACCAAACACCACGTTCACCATCAGTTTCACCCATTACATGATGCAATAATACATAACCAGATCCAGGTGTATGTATAGTCCCCTGTATAAATTATACAAATATTTATTTTGCAAAATATACATGTATAAATGTATTTTATGCATAGAGATTACTGAAAAGGGTTTTGGAATAAAGCTTTACCATTGTGCCAATCACAGAATCGGTTGCAAGTGTTGCTTTTAAAACATCTCCCTATTTATAAATACAAATAAAAAATAATTCAAGTCCCAAAATATAATTTTTCAGTAAAAAGGTATTGTTAATTCGACCTAAATTATGATTTAGGATTAAAATATTAAATTAATATTTGGAATGTAAATAATTATTTAATATAAGGAAAAGAATCAAGTACCTCAAACCAGTTATTCAGGACTTTTGATGCTGGAGCAAGAACCAAATCCAAGAAATCCCTTTAAGAAATGGAAAAAGGAAATTTAATTGGATATAAAACCAAAATTAATAGCAAAATTGTGGTGAAATGTTACAGAATGAGTTATATTTTGTCTGAATCGACCATCAATTATGCATTAAACATGGTATATTCTAAGGATCTTAGCATTATACAAAAACATTTTAGGGACAATTTCAAAATTTTAAAAATATCAAATTGCAAATATACCCCTACAAAATGAGAAATATCATGGGTACCATTATAAAATAGAAGAAATATCATATACATCCCTCCATTTTAATTTGATTTAAAAAATGCCTAAACATTTGGGTAATTTATTGAAAAAAGTAGGAGATGAGAAATAATTACAATTTCACAGGGCATGCATTGCATTATTATATTTTGTTTGGTACACACGAAATTATTATTCATTTTTAACAAATAAAAAACTTACACCATATCCTTTTGTCCAAGTTGAGAAACATGTTGCAAGCACCGGCTCCAAAATGCAGCTTTATGAATTTTTTCCTTCATTTTATCAACTAAGGACTTTGAATTTTCATGCATTATTTCTGGCGGAGCCGAATCTATAATAAAATCCATGAATTTACAAAACTTCTCCAACTGCATTTCATATCTACAATAAAATACACAAAATGTGCTTTATACATGATAAAATGAACAAAAATATATACATTTTGAAATGGGTATAATACCTTGGATATGCAATCGCGTCTTTTTTGGAGAACTTAGAAATTTCTGCGTAATTGAAATCTTTATCCGGCCCCAACAAAAGGTATTTTCCATCAATGCACGGAGTAAACGAAGACGGACTCCGTCTAAACATCCTCAATCCATGCCTCTCCAACTCCAACTCCCTTTCAAAAACCAACAAAAATCAACACAAAACTCTCGAACAGAACAACAAAAATTCTTAATCAGGATCAGAGACTTAATGACAGTTGGGCGAAGAAGGCTCTGGAGGTAGCTGCAGCGAGAGAAACGGAAGCCGGGCACGAGTTCTTCTGTCACGGCGGCGCCGCCCACGACGTGCCGGCGCTCCAGCACGGCGACGGAGAGCCCGGATTTCGCGAGGTAGGCGGCGGAGGCGAGGCCGTTGTGCCCGCCGCCGATCACCACTGCGTCGTAGTTGAGGTTTGAGGGTGAGGTGGTGGCGGAGAAGGCGCGCCGGGAAGATGAGAGTGCTCGTGTCAGCCTTGACATTTGATAGTATGAAGTGTGAAGCAATTTTTGTCTTGGAAGAAGGAATATTGATTCTTCCGTTTTATTCCATTCCACAAATTTAGGACATTAAAATTGATTTAAAAAATATAAATAATTACTAATTATTATAATATTCTTATTTTAATTATATTCTATTAATTTATTTAATAACCTCTACTTTTTTAATTACATAAGATAGAAATTACAAAAACATAAATGTTCAATTAAAAATACAATAATAAAAGAAAAATAAAATTTTATTTAAAAATATAAGAAGATATATTTCTTTAGATAGAGAAAAATGAGTACAATCATTTGTACATTTCAAATTTATGATTTTATAAAATTATTATGATTTTTTCATCCATATAATTTTACAAAAAAATTATAGAAAGAAAGAAGAGAGAGAAACAGTATATTAATTGCTAGTGACATGTCATCTCAAGTTGGAAGAAAGTGTGATATTTTTGTCCTAAATTTTGTCTTATTTCATGGAAGAAAGATCTTTCACCACCCCCATGGAAGAAAGAAATTCCACTCTTCCACCAATTTATTCAATTTTCTTCCACTCTTATTCGGCTAGAATAAACAATTTCTTCCACTCTTCCACCTCTATTCCATGTTGCCGAACACTTTAGAATCATCATCAACAATATAGTCAAAGTGGTCAGACCCCTCTAACATACTCATTTATATTAATTTTTTTATTTTTAATAATCAACTAATATTTTAAAATAATCATATATAATTAAAATTTTAATAACCATTTAATTTATAATAATTATTTATTTCAATGAACATCTATTTTTAAAAAAATGAATACAAATGCTAAAATTTGGTGGTGATTTATTTTTAAAAAAATGAATATGAATACTAAAATTTGATGGTGATTTTAGAGATCGAGTAACTTTTCTCTTTTTGTTTTTTTGTTTTTGTATTGAATGAAAGATTGTTGGTTATATGGTGATTGGGTTGGAGTGGTGGTTGGTGTTGGGGGTGAATTGGGTTATAATTACATCTGAAATTATTATTTTTTATTTTTGTTATTGAGTAATTTTCCAAATAAGTTATTACCAACAAATTATATGTTTATTAGAGTTTTGATTATATTGTAATCTATATGTTAATTAAAATCATAATAAGCTTGCCATAAATTAAGAAAAGAAAAAAATCACAACTATCATTTTTAAATTATTTTTTTAATAAATATAATTTCTTCATTTGACTATAAAAAATATTATTATTGTTTTAGTTATATTTTAATTCTATAAATAAATAATAATTAATAATAAATAAATAATGATCATATTAAATTAAATAATAATTAGCATAATATATGGAATTGGTAATAACCATGAGAATGTAACATTCCCATCTTTTTTGGTGGAAATCACTTTTCCACAAATATGATAAAATAATTTTACCATGGATATATGATTATTGACACTTAGGATTCTCATGTTATAGTAACATTGTAGAGTAATCAGGATCAGAGACTTAATGACAGTTGGGCGAAGAAGCCTCTGGAGGTAGCTGTAGCGAGAGAAACGGAACTTGGGCATGAGTTTTCTGTCACGGCAGCGCCGCCCAGCAGGTGCCGGCGTTCAAGAAAGGCGATCGAGAGCCCGGATTTGGAGAGGTATGCGGCGGAGGTGAGGCCGTTGTGCCCGCCACCAATCACCATTGCGTCGTATTTGAGGGTTGAGGGTGAAGTGGTGGCGGAGAAGGCGCGCAGGGAGGATAAGAGTGCTCATGTCAGCCTAGACATTTGAGTGAGCGTCAGCACTCTAACTATGAGTGTCAGTAAGGCAATTTTTATATGAGAAATTTGCAAAACTTAACCCCAACTCCTTATTTTTATCTACTTTTAAGCTTTCTCATTGAGCCACATCATCACTTTTATCTCGACCGTTCGATCAATTTTTTGTCAAATCTTAACCTTCCATTTCTCAAATTTATTGATATTTTATAGCAACATATGTGTGATTATTAAAACATAACTATATAATTGGTTAAATTAGTGTTTTATGTTTATTGATATTTTATAGCAACATATGTGTGATTATTAAAACATAATCATATAATTGGTTGAATTTGTTGGGTTTCTACCGTTCATAACGCAGCGGAAAAACAAAAACGAAACAAAATCGAATTCGAAACCCAAAAGAAGGATACGTGAATTACAATTAAATCAAAGAAAATTTCATAACTTTGTACCTTCGGATTACGCTTAATCCGTGATGATCAAAAAGCGAAGTTGGTTGACGCTTTTCTTTGCCCGATTCCAAACCGGTTTCCAAAACGATCCTTTGTATGTTTCGCCTAACCGGTCCAACAAACCGATCTCCAAGTAAACCGATTCTCCAAACAAATCACGGTTTCAACCCGAATCACAAAGACGCCGCACTTCGCTTCGTCCTCTACCGGTATCCACACGAACAACCCCTTTGAACGGATAAAGAACGATATATGCTAGTATCCGTTCTTCATTTCTCTCACAGAAAATAACAAGAGAATAATTTTCGGATTTTTCTCTCTTTTTGTCTCACAAAATTTGGCAGAAAAATTATGATCCCTTATCAGATTTTGGGGTGTCTCTTGTGCTTACATAGTCCATCAGTTTCATATCCTATGTGCATGGTAACTATGTAACCATATGTGCAACACACCTTATCATATAAGATGAGGATTGGATATGTCACTTGACTATATAGCTTTCCATACAACTTATCACATAAGTCATGATTTTTCTGTGTACGTCTCAATCGTTGTTCTTTGTGTGTGACCCTGTAGGTTTACTTAATGTTGGCAATAATCACAACGGATTATAAATCATGAGCGGCCTCTAGCAAGACATCATGATTACCCAAATTAAGCAAATATAGATGATTCGATCAAACCTAATTTATGTCATGCATTGTATCCCTTTGTTACACGATATCTATATCGTCCATAAGGCATGGTATGTGTCAACCTTATGTTGGTCGATAAATATTTCTTGACACCGAATTTGATTGAACATGAACTGACATTAATAACTCTTTATTAATTCATTTGAGCACGGCCGTGCGTTTCTTCAATCAAATCATCAAGAGGCCTAAAGATATCTCTCTCAATTTATGAGAGGAACAAATCCTATCTTAATTAAACTCTTTCCTCTGCATGATTCATTATATAGCTAATTATAATCTTTATGACCGCCCGGTTAAAGACGATGTTAGATTATATTAAAGTATAAAATTTCTCATGTAGGAAACTGAGATAATCTCAAGTCTAAGGATTACAGATACATTCTTTACTGAGAATAACTAATGACACGAACCATGTAGTATTCTCACGGTGGGTCAATCCAGTATATGGTCTCTAACATATACTTATGTTAATGACTTAATAACTCTTATTCATGATCAGTAAAACGTGACCATCAGTCAACTAACATACTGATGTACATTTATAGCTTATCATAAAGTATGTCTGTCTCACAAACATCCTATGAATGATCAGGGACGGTTTAGAATATCATTCATAATACTTTATAGTTTTACTATCAAAGTCACATACTTTGATGATATAAAGCTGAATATCATATTCAAGGTTCATTTTAGTAATAAGAATAAAATAACCAATACGCATTTATTATATAAAATATCTCTAAATAAACACAATGTTTGTTTAACACAATCCATACATCTAGGTCTCAAATAAATTGGCCTAGGGCATACTACTAACAGAATTGGTATTTTGTGTTTCATCTCCGATTTAGTGAGAATCGTTGAATTTATTTCTGACAATCAGTTCTTAATCAGATGGTTTCAATGAATCATGATTCAAAGTTATTTTCAAATATTAATGCAAATAGAATATGAAGATTTCACTCATTAAAATATAAATATTTTTTCTTTTTTCTTAAAAAAAAACTCATTCTTAATGAAATATTTTATTTCTAATGTTAAAACATCGAATATAAATTTCTTGAAATTTTCTCTTTATTTTGAATTCCATATTGTTATGTTTCGAATTTAAGTTTTTTCTTCCTAAAATATGTCAATATAGTCTATATAAAAGAACATGTAAATAAATGATACGCTCATTAACTCCTACCTTATTTTTCACCTCTCTTTGAGCATTCTCAAGAGATTTATCATCAATTTTCTCTCGGCCGTCGGATCAAAAAATTTCTCAAGTATTAGCTTTTTATTTAAATTATTATCATAATATCACATGATTAATTAGATTAATATTTCGTGTTATATCTCCAATTACGCGAGAACTGTCATCTCAAAAAATTCCGAATATTGAGAATTATCTTATATTACTTAATATATTATGATTTCAAAATAAACATTGTGATCAATTTATACATAATCCAATCATTTTAATAAATAAGAAAATAAGAAAAATAGTAATGATGATTTTTTGAAGAAAAATGAGTCATGTTACATTTCCTATGTATAGTAATACATACTTTTTCCATATATACAATATCATATTTCATTTTTAAACATCATGTTGAAAATAATTAGTATTTGTTTTTCTAATATAATATGTCAAGAGATAATGGTATAAGAAAACCAAAAAGAATGAAAAAGGGATGACATTTTAATCTTAAAAATCTTAATGCAAATATAAATTGAGATCATTTTTTATTTTTTTTATGAATTTATCATTTATGTTATTATATTTCTCGTATGTAAATTTATTTGTATAGAGTTATTTGTCCTTACAAAATTAGATGTGATATAGAAAATATTTTTGAATGAATAATTATATAGAATATCTTAAGATATAATTCAAAATGATTTTAAATATAGAAAACTCATGTATTACTTATATACTATGAATTTATTATAAATTTTTATTTTAAATTTTCATAATTACAATTTATATATTATAGATTAAAATAAATAACAAAATTGAAATATTCGCCGCGAAGTGCGAGAATTATCTTAGTCACCTACAATATGCAGACTGCGGAGTGATTTCTCATTGCACCAAACATGACACTGCGAGTTGGGCTGTGATTTTTTTCAATATTTAATTGATTTTTTTTTTAATACCATTTTTTTCAAAAATAAACCAGCAAATACCACTCCTTTCAAAATAATGTGGTATCTACCATTTCCGCCACTACTAGTGGCGGAACAGAGCGGAACATATGGATTTTATAATTTTTCAAAAATGGGGTTAATTAGTGAAAAAAACGTGTTCCGCCACTGCCACTGGCGGAACAGGAAAAAAATTAATTTTTTCTCAATTTTTTTTTTTCATGTTCCGCCACTACCAGTGGCGGAACAGTGTTTTCCGTCACTATCTGTGGGTGAACAATATTTTTTTACACTAATTAACCCTGTTTAACCAGCCAAATGAGAAATTTTTGAAAAAACTGAAAATCCACATGTTCCGCCACTACTAGTCGCGGAACAACATCTGTTCCGCCACTAGTAGTGGCAGAAATGGTAGTTATCCCATTATTTTCAAAACAGTGACAAATATTTGATTATTTTTGAAAAAATGGTATATAAAAAAAAAATTCTATTTAATTGTACTTAAATATAATTACTACACATAAATGCTTACTACACATAGATGCTTTATAAATTTGTGGCCCCTTTAACCTTATTCGGCCCGCATTCCTCCAGGCCCAACATATATATTTTCAAAATATAACGTACCAAGAAAATTAATTATTTATCCCTTTCAATATTTCGCACGAGCCCTACCATTTTGCTACTTGTAAATTTTTCACGTACAAAAAGGATCTGTTACAAATTACAATACAATAATACCAAGCCCCCACGTGCTCACTTACTTATCTCATTCGAAGTGCCTCGTGATAAGAATCAAAGGGCAGAATCGTCATTTCACGTACAAGATATTTCGGCCAGTTTATTTTGCGAGCCCATCACTTCACGTGGGCACTTTTTTCCTCTTTCCGCTCTGCAGTGCAGTGCAGTGAAGAGCAGCGGAAAGCAGTATTACTTTACTATGCCAAGTGCATATAATTTACCAATCCGCTTACTTTTCTTAGGATAAATTTCACTTAAAACCCCTATCAACTTCAAAATATTATATACTTCCTTCTAGAAACATCATGATAATTTTCAGGAAAAAATTTAAAAATATATAAGAATAGAGCTTAACAGAGACTCGGAGGATTCATTCATGACCACCCAAAATTTTGACAAAATAATATATATTTATGGTCTTTTAATAATTTTTTTTTTGAAAAATATATATTTCTATATATTTGGCACCCTCAAATTTTTTGTACAATATTAATCAGTAAGGAGAAATTATTTTGCTCCCCCCAGTAAATTCAGTCAAACTTCGTTTCTGAAAATATATTTTGTAGGGGTATTTAAGGTATTTTGAGATTTTGCAAGGGGTACAGACTATATTTCACACTCGTGAGATATTTTCCAGCCATGCCGACGAGGCACCGCGATCAATAAGCTAACAAAACATTGATTTGACGTGGACCAATAATACAGAGTCTTTGGATAAATCTTGCATTATTAGGTGCTCATGTGGTCCATTATTCTGCAGGAACTTGGTGTTTGATACAACAAAATTGACCCTTATTTTGAATCAAGATTAGTCATTTTGAAATACATTTTTATGGGAATTTTTTTAACATAAATAATCAAATATAGATAAATAAAATGATTTCTTACATGTGTATATTATATAAAATTTCATTTATTTTACAAATCTAGCAAAAGAAAAGAATCTAGTCAATTTTAATTTTCACATAAAACTTGCAGATGCCAAATTTATTGCAATAAAAAGATCCTACATGAAATTTATTTTTAAAATTTTAGTAGTACATTTACTAAATTCAAGATATTACCTTATCTATTAATTAAGAAGGTAATGTTACATTTATAATATAACAATACACCAAGTCAATTCTTCAATTACCTTTCTTTACCATCTTTCATACGACAAACACCGAGTCTATCCAAACCTTCACTCCATTAAACAAACAACAGGATATTCCCCACACGCAGTTCCACTACTCCGCACCTCTTCCATCCTTAGCCTCCACCCCCACTCCCAACCCTCCGATCAACGCCCCATCCTCCCTCACTCTCCTCTTCTCATTCCCCCGCGGGACACCGACCACACTCACTCCATCTATATAAACAGGGTATAAGCCTCCGTTTCTTCTTAAGCTTTCTTTTGAGGTGGGTTTTTTCTTCCCCCTCTGTTCCAGTTCTCTTCTCAGATCCTCTAGGGTTTCGTTTCGGTCTTAGGAATCGATGGCGGCGCCGGATGTGGAGTACAGATGCTTCGTAGGAGGCCTGGCATGGGCCACCGATGACCGCGCCCTTGAGGAGGCCTTCAAGAACTACGGCGACGTCTTGGAATCCAAGGTGAGATGAGGTCGCAGATCTGTTTTAGTTTTGTTAGTGTTTAGTTAATTGATGAGTTTGTGTTGAGTTGAGTATGAGATTCGAAGATGTGTGGATCGGGGTTATGGATTCAATTTTTTCTTGGATCTTGATTTTTCAACCAGATAATCCTCTTGAACTAGCTGATTTTGTTGAACTTGTACTGATTAATCCGTGACAGTTAACTCTAATTTCTTGAACTTGTATTAGATCTGCAATTTACTCAATCCGTTAATACTCTTTACTTGCTCTTTCTTGATTTAATTCACTTCAGATCTGAAACTTACTCAAATCTTTATGTTCTTATTGATCAGATCATCAACGACCGTGAGACCGGAAGGTCGAAGGGATACGGCTTCGTGACCTTCTCCAGCGAGGAGGCCATGAACGAGGCCATTGAAAAGATGAACGGCCAGGATCTCGACGGTCGTACCATCACCGTCAACCAGGCCCAGTCTCGCCAAAGCCGCGGCGGCGGCGGAGGCGGCTACGGCGGAGGTCGTCGTGAGGGCGGCGGCGGCGGATATGGTGGCGGCGGCGGCGGCGGATACGGAGGCGGCCAGCGCCGTAGTTATGGAAACGGAGGCGGCAGTGGTGGTTATGGAGGCGGAGGCGGCGGTTATGGTGGAGGTGGTGAGGGTGGTTATGGCGGCGGCAGGGGAGGAGGCGGCGGTTATGGCGGCGGCCAGCGCTACTCCGGCGGCGGCGGAGGCGGTGCTTCTGAGGGTAACTGGAGGAACTAGAACTAGGGTTAGGGTTTGAAGAAGAGTGGTGATGGGGTTTGTGTTTGGAGTCGTCCTTTTGAGTTTATGGTTTCTGTTGTGTGTGTGTGTGTGTTGCTTCAAGTTTTGACCGTGGGATCCGGGTCTCTTCCTTGATGTTAGACGAAATTTAACCGTTCTGTTTGTTGCTTTGGTTCTGGAATTATTCTGAGAAATGAATATGTTCTTAATATGTTTTGCTCGTCTCCTTTCCTTTTATTTGTTTTAATTGTTTGGGAAATGTCAGTTTTCTATAGGTAATTGCCCAAATTTGATATATGATTTAGGAAGGAAATTGGATATAGTTTTGAATTCAGTCTTTGGACTTGAAATATTGAAATAACCAACTCTACTTGTTGGCCAATGAAAAGAAAATGATGGGCTCTCAAAATGTTCTGTTTTCTTGATATGATATCCTTTTCAATTTTCATTCCCAAATGACAAATATCGTATTTCGCTCCTGAATTTCTTTTACAGTATCGAACTATCATAGAAAATAACCTGTGAATGAACAGAATCAAGCCTACTATCTTGAAAAATATCTTGGGTCTCTTGGGCCTAAATCTAGGAAGGAAGGATAGAACTAAGGGAAGGTAAAATAATGAAGGGTAAGGAGGGTCCGCGTTGCTTGGTTTGGGTGAAAGGAGAAAATGAGGTTGGCGAATAAAGCAAGGGAAAAAATAGTAACGTATTCTCTTCCCTTGCTTGGTTTTGCTTTGGTTTGGATGAAGGAGAAATGTAGTACCGAGTAAAGGGGATGAAGGGTAAGATATTTCTCTTCTCCTTGGGTAAATGAAGGAAAAACAACCAAATAAAAAGGTTCAAAACAAATATTTTAATGTTGTTTATACAAAGCCCAAAAGTGGCCCAATTGAGGAGGGATTCCAAACATATTTTGGGTAATCAAACAACTGATAATGCAATTTTGAATCGGCCGGGTAACTAATATTAGTATAGAGTTCATCCTGGTAACTAATATTAGTATAGAGTTCATCCGTGAGATTTAAGTACACACAAAAAGCCATAATTGAAAGGAAAGGGTAATTTTGATAGGCATAAAATCGTTAATGGAAGGAATAATTTTATTAGTATTATTTTCTGGAAGAGCAAATTTGTTATTTGGAGTTCTGCAAAGAGTGTATATGAAAAAATATCGTTTATTTTCCTGCTTTTTTTTATTATTTATTTCTTTGTTTATTAAATCTTGTTTTCAGTATTATTATCTTTTATGTGTAGGGTTCAGTTCCTTATTGAAGGATCATTTTATTGTTTTCACCTTCAGGTTTTTTCAAATATTTCTTTTGATTGTTTGTTTATTGAAATGAGTGATTTTAGTTTGATTAAATGTACGATTTCAATTAGTTATAAATTACAAAAGCATTATTTATTTATTTATTTATTTATTTATTTTATATTGTAGAGGGAATTGAGTAAATAAAAACTGAGACCCAAATTTATGAACATGGATATTTTTGTGGTTAGCAATTGTTCACATTTTTTTAAACCATCATATTTGTCCCGCTCTGGTCTTGAACACATTTGGAATAAAATATAATCCACAATGATAATATTTAAGGCATAGCCAGAAAAATATGTTAATTTTCATTGCCCTTGAGCTGAAGATCCAACTCTCCGATGAGCAAATGAAATTGAATGAACTGGAGAGCAATCATCGAATGAAGATCTACAAGCAGCAGCTGATCGAGCTAATGGTGGTACCGGAGCCGGACGACCCTAATGAACCAAAGTTGCCCGAATCAATAAACATAAGCCAACTAAATTGACTATGCTGGAGCATATTGAACTGGCAAATCAATAAACCTAGTGTTTTATCAACTTCGTTTGCTACATTTAATGTTATATCCCTGCTTACCTTTGTTCCCTGTATTTGTAAGAATGACAACTAGTAAGAATTTATCTATTAAGGTTCAACAAAACATTATAATGAGTTAAAACAATTATACATATTAATACTGTATCAATAAATAATTACACGAATATTAAAGTATAACAGACATTGCCAAATGACTTTAATTTGAGGAGAAAACCAATATCAATTATTAATATTACAGTAGTTTGAAATACATACCTAATTGAGCATGTATGTGGTTTCTTCTAATATCTCAATTTATGTAAAATAAGATATTACTATACCAATTAGAATTATTTGGTAGAGAATATAATATGCTAATTTTTCAAAATATACCTACAACAATTTATATATGTATTCAATAACTACACACAATACGAATTTCATGACTACAAGTAGTTATAGCATGAATTTGTAGAATTTAACATCATGCAAATTACATTCAGAATAGATCACACATATTACAATTTGGTTGAACTTATCGAAGTATTATTTGGACCATAATAGTTAAGCATATATGTATTCAATAACTACACACAACACGAATTTCATGACTTCAAGTAGTTATAGCATGAATTTGTAGAATTAAACATCATGCAAGTTACATTCAAAATAGATCACACAAAATTACAATTTGGTTGACTTATCGGACCATAATAGTTAAACCGGAAAATCATGACATAATTATTATTTGTTTAAACAATAGCTAACTACTATTTAGATTACACAGCATGGTCAAAAACTCATAGTTCCGAGTTGCCACAACTCAAAACACAAACCACATGAGGAATTTTGTTTGAACAAAAGGTTATAGTGGGCATAACGTTCTCATTGAATTTATAATGAACATTTAGATAAGAAAGTTTAGAAACAAGGGTTTGTTTACACTTTTTTTATCGTAGAATAAAAAAGAAAAAATGCATAGTGTGATGATCTTTTTAACTAATACATAAGGTGGTAAATGTGATAGTAAGTTTGAATTTGAAGTGTTTTTCTCTTACTAATGTGATTATATCTAATTTGCCATCTAATATTAAACCAACACATGATAAATAAATAATGATGATATGACCATTAATTAAAAAATAAAAACATTGTATTAAAAATAAAAATAAAACAAAAAAAATTTGACCAACCTTAGCAATTTCATCAGGCTTTAGAGATCCTTGAATGTCTTGCTTGTTTGAAAATACCAACAATGAAGCTCCTGATAATCTGTGTCAGAAATTTTACAATAAAACAATATTTATTTCAATCGAGTACGTAAATCATTGAAGCTATATCTTGGACCAGCCAATCAAAACCTTCTAGAAGCCCTTCGACAGTGTAAGCGCTGCATCCCACGATTTCCCAGTACCTGCTTTTGTCCATCACTTCCAAATTAAGCAACTGTTTGGAAATATAACTAACATTTAGATAATAAAGATTAAATGACATGATTTGTTTACACTTTTTTCTATTGATTGTTTGACATTATTTTTCTTGTTTTTAAATTCGGTTGTTTGAAATGAGTGATTTCACTCCAAGACCTTCAATTTCCATTATCTCATTTCTGGTGACTCATAAATAGTCAAATATTGCACATCAGGATCGAAGATGCAGTCTCACATTGTGAATGTTACCTGGATGAATTCAGAGAGGCAGATTTCTCTCCTTCATTTGGCCTCTTCGGGGGCAAGTATCAAAGATATCTACGAATTCATTTAGTTATGAATTGCAAATATGACGATGTATCAATTTATAACTAGATTTACCTCATGTTTTTAATATTCTATTTTTTCCAAAATTTTACCCTGGTTCATCAATTTGGGTGTATCAATTTTTATTTACTCAATTTGTTTTTATCATTTTCCGTGCCTTTCAGCTGAAGAACTAACTCTGCCATGAGAGAGTGAAGCTCTTCGACTGACTTAAGTATTAAGGAACCCACTTAACAAAAATTAAACAAGCCAATGAATCAGATCCAACGAAACTTACTAAGCCTGAATGTATTGAGTTGACAAATCAACGAACTTATTGCTTCATCAATGTCATCTGCTACATGTGATGTTTTAATCCCTTCGACGATAGTTGACTGCATAATGTGTAAAATAAAACTTGTAAAATTTAAAAATTAGATGTATAGTATTGTATTGTATCGTATCAATGAATATTTTAACACATATATTAATGTATAACAAACACTGACAATGAACTTCGAGAAAGAAAACAATAACAATTTTTAATATTACACTACTTAAGAATACATACCTAATTGAGCATGTATTCTGTTTCTTCTAATATCTCAATTGAGTTATATAAAATGATATAAATATACCAACTAGCCATACTTGGTTGAAAATTTATAACAAGTTAATGTTCCAAAATATAACTATCACAATATATATATGTATTCAATAACAATACAGAACACCACTTTCATGACTTAAATAACTATAGCATGAATTAACTACTTCATGTGAATGACTTTTAAAATAGATCACACAAATTACAATTTGGTTGAACATTTTGAATTATTATTTGGACCATAATAGTTAAACCAAAAAACATGACATGATCAAACATGAGTAAGCAATAGTTAATTACTATTTAGATTAAACATGCTCAAAAACCCATAGTTCCGTGTTGCCACAACTCGAAACACAAACCACAACTCTTAAAATGAGGAAATTTTGTTTCAAACAAGGAGGTTATAGTGAGGCATTTCGAAAGAAAAAAAAGTTATAAATCGGAATCTTTCCTACAGTGCGACCAATTAATAAAACAATCTCTTGTTAGTTAAAATGTGATTAACAAACATTCTCATTGATTTTTCACGAACAAAAATGAAGTTAATTCTCTTTCTTAAAATGTGACTAATAAACAATCTCTTGTTGGTTAAAACTTAAAATGTGATTAATGAACATTCTCATTGGCCTTCTCATGAACCAAAACAAAGTTTCTTCTTAGTTAAAATCTGAATAATAAAACAAATCTTATTTCAATCGAGTACATAAATCCTTGAAGCTATGTCTTGAACCAGCCAATCAAAACCTTCTAGAAGCCCCTCGCCAGTGTAAGCGCTGCATCCCACGATTTCCCAGTGCCTGCTTTTGTCCATCACTTCCAAATTAAGTACCTGTTTGAAAATATAATGTACAGTTAGTTAATAAAGATTAAAGGCCAAGATTTGTTTACACTTTTTTCTATCTTAGGAAATAAATGCATAATGTAATGAACTTTCCAACTAATAGATAAGATGGTAAATGTGATGGCAAGATGTTTGTATTTGAAGTGTTAATCACTTAATAAAGCATTATATCTAATTCGCCATTTAATATTGAACCAATTAGATCTTTAGCATAGTATATCAACACAAATCCAAATACAGTATGTTATACAAGCATGTACAACTCGATACAAAATTGAAAACAACGCATGATAACAAATTAAGACAGAAAGAAAATATAATATTAGAAAGAAAAATAGAAAAAAATTAAATTTTCCAACCTTGGCAATTTCATCAGGCTTGAGAGCCCCTTGAATGTCTTGCTTGTTTGCAAATACCAACAATGAAGCGCCTGATAATCTCTGTCAGAAATTATATGAAATTAAAATATTTAAGTATTTTAGTATCCAAATCCAACAAAGTAGTTTCCCAAAAAAAGGGTAATTCTACGAAATAAATAGATGAATAATTAAATGGGCATGTGTATCATTGCAAAATCTCACAATACCATTTATCCCTCTACAAAATGATAAATATAAGAAATATCAACTATACCCCTAAAAACATCAAAATATTATGCATATTGTATACCCCTAATTTTCTCATTTGATTCAAAATATTCCCAAATTATTCTTTGATTCGTTATCTTTTTATTTTTATGTGTTTTGAAAGGGTATTCATGATATATCACATTTGGGAGGGGCATACATGATACTACACATTTTGGAGAGGCACAATTGAAGTTCTGCCTAAACAATAATTCAAATAAATCAAAATATAACAAAACAAGTAAAAACCTCTTCTTTGAGCAGATTGTGAAGCTCAGCTTTGCAATCTTCAAGCCGCCTTATATCAGAGCTATCCACAACCCAAACCAATCCATCCGTTTGCTCAAAATAATTCCTCCAATAAGATCTGATTGTCTTTTGGCCACCCACATCCCAAATATTCAACGAATACCTAATAAAAAGTTAAAAAAATAATTAAACAAAGAAATGAGGAGTAATTCAGGAAAATTTTGGTGAATTGGGGTTGAATTGATATAATTTTGCATAATTAAGGATTAATTAGTGCGAAATATAGGTATAAAAGAGTTGAAAATTGGAATTAATTATTGAAATTTGTTAATTTGGGGATAAATAAAAATAGATTTACTTACTTCTGATAAGTGATGGTCTTGATGTTAAACCCTAGCGTGGGGCTGATGACGCTGGTATCCTCTCCGTTCACCTTCAGAACGATGGTCGTTTTGCCTGAGTTATCCAATCCCCTGTGTTGTTAAGATCACGGAGAAGAAACAAATCTGTGAGATCACAGCACACGCACAAACACACACACGCACAGAGAGAGAAGAGAAGAAGAGAGAGAGAGAGAGAGAGAGAGAGAGAGAGAGAGAGAGAGATGGAGGAGGAGACGTACACCATGAGGATGCGCATTTCCTTCTCTCGGCGCTTGATTTTGCGGATTATGCTCAGAAGTCCCATTGCAGAATGAATCGAAGAGAAGAGGCAGATTGAGAGAGGTAAAAAAACAAGTTGGTTAACAAAAAAACTCTCTCCCTTAATCTTTCGATCGAGCAAGAGAGACGAGAGAGGATAAATGTGCTACGGACTGCAAAACGCAAAGAAATTTTATATATACTATACTATTTTTTCCGGTTTTAGTATACTAATAATTTTTTTTATTATTTTTTATTATTATTTTAGGTATATATTATTTATTATCTCTACATACTGTTCATACAAAATAAATCCTATATATTATTTCTTTAATTTTATATATTGTTTATTATCTCATATATATTTTTTTTTTTTCCGAAAAAGAGAGGTGGTTTTGCACGACAGTGCAGCGTTCAAGTCCTTTTGCAAAAAACATGATTACTTTACTAGTTTTCTTCACCGGTGTTTTTAACAATAGGGATGGTGAAACTTGGAATCAATATCCTCGTTACAGGTACCAGTTTTTTTTTTTAAGAGTTCCTATTGGCGAAATCAAATCGGTTACCGCCAATAGAGATGATGAAAGTACTAATTTTGCGAACTAAAAAAAAGTAACTCTATTAAGGCAACCTTATCTAAAAAAATAGCACTATTATAGGTATTGGTGTGGTTTGGAATATATTCATAGAATCAGTTGCGGATCTTGACCCAAATTTAACCTAAATTGTTGGGGAACCGTAGTGGAAAATGTATTAAAAATCTTGGGGGGCAGACTACATATGACATATAAATCTATCACAAAATGCACTAGTATTATTATATATATATATATATATAATAAAACTAAAAAATCTTAGGGGGGCAGTTACTCTTTAGTTCCTATTAAGATCCGCCACTGCATAGAATTATAATTATATATAGTTATAATTAAACAAAGATGTTATTTTTCTTTTTCTTTTTTTATATTTTGATGGACCAAGCCAGTAGCTAGGTTGGGTTAACAATTGTTAAAAATTATTTTCATCGTTGGGTTGTAACTGGACTTTGATAAATAGAAGAATTACGCACGAGGCAATTCAAGCTCCTCGTATCTTTTCAAAAAAAATATAAAGACATCTAAATTTGAGGATTAAACGAAATTGTATTGTATCATTTTTTTATATTAAGAATAATAATTCAAATTTTATGCACGATAATAATACAATTTCTTTACAAAGTTAAGCATTGAAACATTTTTGACTCGAATATCTGCATCAAGATCTGTCATTGATATCGATTTACTATACTATATTTCTTTTTTATGTAGAAAAAATTACGACGTTTAGCAACAAATAATCGAATTCAACAAAACCAAATTCGCAACGAGGCAACAAATTTTGAACTGCAAAAATATTAGCTTTATTTATTAACAAAATACTGTAAAACACTGTAAACACTTGCGCAACAAATTAGTCACACTCGCTCTGTTATTACATCGCCACATGGCAGGATCGCACCAAACTTTATTTTCATTTATCTTTTACTTTTTATAACTAAACTCAAAAAACTTTGTACTTGTTTCAAACTATATTGTTGATGAAAGATACGCCTTTTTGAATGCTCTCTGCCAACTCCTTTTTTGCCTTTTCAAATCCGACCCTGTAATTACAAATATTTAAAACTAAATCAATAAACTCAAATTAAACTATTATAACAAAGTCATATTTCTCTTATAAAAGGAAAATAATGAATTTAGGGTAATTTAAAAAATCAAAATCAGCAATTTAAGAATAAAAAAAATACCTCTCAAATTCATTTAATGGTCCAAGTGGCAGTATTTCTTCGACTCCATTACGGCCTAGCCTTACCTTTGAAGCGAAGTAAGGCAGCTCTGTGACCTAATTTACTCAAATTTCAAATAACATGATAAATAAAAAATGCTGAAAGTACTGTACTTTGGTGCTTAATTGCCTAATTTAGGGCAAATCAAGGCTAAGAAGAAATATTTAGGGTTAGGTCTTAGGGTTTAGGGCTCACATGAGAAGCAACATAAGAGCATTCAATAATATTAGCATCGCCTCGTAAACCGCGCAAACACGCATCAGCAAATCGAGCAGCAGCATATGCCTGAAAAACTCGTGTTTATTAATATTAATTCAATTAAGATAGATTAGCTAAATAATAATTTAAGAAGTCATATAATTAAATATCATTATTGAAAGAGAGAACCATAGATAATGTTGCGGAACCAGCTCCAGCTTTCGCCTACAATAAATATGAAAAAAGTAATATAAATACAAAAATAGTTTAATTTATACTCTCATTTAAGTGTACACTGAATTAACGCACAATAAACAGAAAAATATAATTTACAAGCCATGTGTAATAAGAAAAAAAAATCAAGTAAGATGAATAATAATACCTCAACTACTTCAGTTCCTCCGTTCTGTATGCGATTCGTCAGATAAGTAATTTCTTCTTTTGTGAAACTACATGGCGGTTTCACCTTGCCAAATTAAAATTAAAAAAGAAAACCCATTAACAATAGAAAGCACATCTATTATATGAATAAGTCTAATTTCCCAATGGAGCTAATTAAATCTCTATTTAGAGAGAGAAAGTTATATATATATATATATATATATATATATATATATATATATATAGAGAGAGAGAGAGAGAGAGAGAGAGAGAGAGAGAGAGAGAGAGAGAGATGGATTAATTGAGAGAGAAAACCCATTAGCAATAGAAAGCAAAACTATTTATGTAAATATTTCTAATTTTCCAATGGAGACTAACTAAATCTCTGTTTAGAGAGAGAAAGTTAGAAGAGAGAGAGAGAGAGAGAGAGAGAGAGAGTTACTTGAGAGAGAAGGGGGAGAATAGTAATGCCAGCATGGCCACCGATCACTGGTACATTCACCTCTTTAGGATCCAGTCCCAACACTTCTGCCTATTATTCAAAAGAAAAAAAAAATTATATATTTATTTATTCAAAACCCAAAAAATGATAATAAAAAATAAGATCTCAATTAGAACCAACTTAGGTTCGATTGAACCCAATTTGCGCTCAATTGTTCAATTAAGCCTCAATAAAGTATCGAAATCAACTTAGTCTCAATTAACACCTCAATTGTGCAATTATGTCTCGATTAACCCTAATTTTGGTACTAAATAATCACAAAATTGAACATTTTCTCACAACGAAAGTATTCTCTCTAACAACATCAAACCCTCAATCGTTCAATTGTGCCTCAATTATGTATCAAACCCAAATGTTCCTAAATTAAAATAGAGAATTTTTCAAATACAACCCTAACTTTTCTGAATATTTTAAAAACAACCCTCACTTTTTAGATTCCTAAAAAAAAATCTAGAATAGATTCAATTCTTTTTACCTTCCTATGGTAAAAAAAAAAAAAAAAAAAACTTCTAACAATTCCTTCACAAAATCCTCACAATTCATGCATTAATGTTGAATAAATCATCGCGAGTCATGCCCGGTTTCCGAGGCACGCCAGCTGGCACGATTACTAAGTAAACCCTAAATTGTGCAATTATGCCTCTACTATATATTAAACCCAACTTTTTATCAAATTTAAATAGGGAAATTTTTAGAAATAACCCTAACTTTTCTGAATATTTTAGAAAACCCTCACTTTTTAGATCCCTCAAAAATCGCCTTAGAAGTAGATTGAATTTTTTTTCACACTATAGGAGGTTAAAAAAATCTTTAATTCACTAAGGGGTCTTTTCAGAAATCTAAAAAATGAGGGGTTTTTTAAAAATATTCAGAATAATTAGGTTTTTTTTGGAATTCCCCATTAAAATTTCAAAATTCACAAAACTTCTTACCACAAAGGTATTCGCCCTCACAACATCAAGTGTAGTAACCCCCATTACCCTTTTGGGGTCAAACATTCCATGTTTCTTAAACACCTCACACGCAATCGGAACCGTAGAATTAACCGGATTGCTAATCAAATTAACAACCGCTTTAGGACAACTTCTAACAATTCCTTCACACAAAGTCTTAACAATTCCGGCGTTGATGTTGAATAAATCATCTCTTGTCATGCCCGG
This sequence comes from Juncus effusus, assembly GCA_027726005.1. NCBI lineage: Eukaryota > Viridiplantae > Streptophyta > Magnoliopsida > Poales > Juncaceae > Juncus > Juncus effusus. The sequence goes on along the minus strand of CM050903.1, from coordinate 2,192,293 downwards.
TTTCCGAGGCACGCCAGCTGGCACTATCACCAAGTCCATGCCGGTTAGGGCGGCTTCGAGTTGTGCCTGACCTAGGAATCCGCGCGTCTGGAAAGAAATTGTTAGGGTTTAGATTATTAGAATTGAGAGCACTATATTAATTTTTGGTTCTTTTCCTAGTTTTTATTTGTGTGATTGTTATGTTTCAAGGTTAAGTTAGGCTGGTATTTTGATTTTTTGGTTTTTGGTTCTATGGGAGGACGAGGTAAGCTCTTGTTTGAATATATTGGAAGTGGAAGTTTGAGTCTGCTGAGTTTTATTCAAACTCGGAAAAGTAATTTTTGGGTTATTTGGAAAGGTAAATTTGATATTCACAACCTTTTAAGGGTAAATTTGACACTATTACTAAGTCTATTCCTGTAAGGACCGTCTTTTAATTTTGTTTTTTGTTTTTAGTTTCGTTTAATTTGATTGTTATGTTTTAAGGTTTCCTTAACCTGGTACTTGTTTTATTTGGTCTTTTGGTTATAAAGTAGGCGAGCTCTTTTTTAAATGTATTGGAAGCAGAACTTGGAGTCTGCTGCTTCTTATTAAAATATTTTACCTTGTTCTTACTGATAGATGGTATGTGAACTGTGTTGTGGTGGTAAGTGAAACATGTTTTGGTGATCAGGCAAAATACTAAAAGTAAGTTATTAGTAAAGTTCGTTGACCAAATGTAAATGAGAGTAGGATAAGTGTAGGGGGAATTCAATTACAGTTAATTTCATATATACCTTTCCAAAAAAAATATCAAATTTCCACTCAAAAATTAAAAATATTACATTCATCCTTCGAAAAAATTTGGATAAATTTGAATTTTTTTTTAGTTTTAGAATGCTAATTCCGGTACTTGTAGTTTCCGGAAGGCGCAAAATGTAAAATTTTGAATTAGTTGGAAGGGTGAATTTGTTATTTACAATTTTTTAAGGATAATTCTAACACTGAGTTTTGAGAAGGACATACAAGAAAGCATGTCTACATGAATCATTCAACAAAATAAATAAATAAATAAATAGATTAATTAATTAATTAAATTAAATTTACCACGGCGCCAGTGTTCATATGGCTGACATCAGCCGTGACCCCAGGCGTATTAACCACATCATACAAATGGAGGACCGAAACGAGCGGGTTCATCTTCATGAGCAGCGCCAACGGCTGCCCGATTCCGCCTGCCGCGCCGAGGATCGCCACCTTGAATCCAGCCGATCCCCCTTTGGCTCTGCATTCTGATCTTTTGAGCAGAGTTACTTCCTCCATCTGGAAAAGGTGAAGAGAAAAATCAAATGAAGAAATGAAATAATATGATTTGAGAAGTTGATATCGATATGAAGAAACATCGAAATTTCTGGGTGATTGAGAACCTGAGAGGAGGGAGGATGGAGGTGGGAGGAGATTCTGGCGATGCGTTGTTGAGCTGAGGATTCAGTTGATTGCATGGTTGCGTTCTGAGATCAAATTTTAAGTTTCAAAAATGTTGTTATTCAAAGAGAGAGAGAGTAATAGAGAGAGATGATGATGTAATAGGATGAGGATTCATTAATGGATTCCGTTGGAATTCGGTACGGATTTTTTTTTTTAAACAGCACTGTTTTGTAAAATAATTCACCGCTAAATAGCACTCTTTTAAAAATAATTAAGAAACATCATTTTTGTCGGACTTTTTGGCGAAACATATTTCGGATTATTTAACAACCTTAAATAATCGAAATTAAAAAAAAAAATATTGTTCCGTCAGCTTATTTGGCGGAATAAAAACCCACGAAATGGTAGGCGTCATCGGAAAGGGAAAATAGGTTAAATTTTTTAATTTTTAGCGTTAAAGACAAATTTAGTAAGAAAATTAATAAAAAAATAAAATATTCTTATTCCGCCAAGCTTGTTAGTGAAACTGTTTATTTTTATATTTTTCTGTCCCTAAAAAGCCTCTGAAAATTTAGCAAAAAAAAAAATTCAACAAAACACGGTTCCATCACACTATTTGGCGGAACATAATTTTTTTTGTTTGCAAAATCTCCTTATTAGCTCTCGTTAAAACTGAAAATAAAAATTTTAACATGTTCCGCCAAGCTCTTGTTAAATCTGAAAATAAAAATTTTAACCTGTTCCGCCAAAGAGCTTTGATGGAACAAGATTTTTTTTTAACTTAATTAAGGTTTTTTTTAAGAAAAATTAAAAAATATACAATGTTCCGCCAGAATCATTAGCGGAACAGCTTCTGTTTCGCCAAAAAAAATATTAGCGGAAGTACTAGTTTCTTAATTATTTTCAAACGAGTGCTATTTGATGAATTATTTTCCAAAATAGTGCTATTTAAAAAAAAAGTCGATACTTATCGAAATCGAAGAGTCGCAGCAGCTAGTTTGTGATACGTGTGGACTTCGAGAGTTAATGACCCAAAATAGTCATTTTAATTGTATAATGATTTTTTTTCTTTAGATAACCCTTGATATATGAGTTGTTAGACTGCTAAATATTATACTAAATATGTTCAAGGTGACTTAAATTTTGGTCTCTCTTAAAGTGAGAGTAGTGCTTTATCGTTTGAACTAATAAGTTTTGGCAATTATATAATGATTTACGGTTGAATACTTATTTTTTACTTTAATATTTTGCTTAAAAAAGAGAAAGAAAGAAATAAAAATGATGTACCGAAACTTAAAAATTACTCTGCATATGAGATTGAAATAAGTAGGGAATCCAACTTTTGAAGAATAATTACTTGAATTATAACCTTAATGTTTTGGTATTAGTTAGATGTACGTTTATTTTCATTTGAATATGTACTAGAGTGTACTTTCGCTCCGCTTCAAATATAACAAAAAATAGTTGATTAAAAACATTCTATTATTTTCATAGCTCTGTATTCTTTAGCACGAGATTTTGAGTCTTGCTTGTCTATCATTTTACCATCAAGCCACCTTTCAAGTTAACCATATTTCATGAATACGATATCTATTTAATGTCATATTTTCCATAAAAGAATTGGAAAAACTGTTATCAATATAAAATTACTAACTTTGTGTTCTGGACTTGTGAAAATAAAATAATATCTGCAACAAAGACTTATATTTTTGTTTTATAGAATGCAATTGATAACCTGATGTTTTTAAGAGTATATCTGAAAAAATTATTCTTGTTTGCAGTAATATTATGCTTTAAGTGTATACATGATTTGATATGAGATGAATTTTTATTTTTTTAATGGTTATTATATTTGCCAATATGTAGTTTTAGATTTTTTAGAAAGAAAGAAAAATTCTATTTTAAAAAGATATATCTAAATTTTTATTTTACATTTTGGAGGGGTTATGAATGTAGTGGTGACTAGAAAATAAAAAAGAAATATGGGCAACATTTTGTGTTTTGTATATATTTTGTTTTGAGATTTTGAATTGTTATCTTTCCCAATTTGTAGATGTATGCGCGAATTCTTAATTTTCTCAAGTCTCAACCATTAAACAAATATTTATACGTGTTCTTATATATTCTTCTAGGTTTGTTGCAATTTTCTTGTATTTTAATTTTCAAATAATTATAGTTCGTTGAAAACAATACCATAAAGATTGATTTATATATTCTTTTCGAAGAATTGCAATATATAATGAGTTCAAAATTCATATCTGTATGATTTATTTTATACTTTTATAAAAAAAACTGCCACAGAAGATCAAGAAGTATACTTGTGAGTCCAGTCTACAACATACGTATAGTGTAAATAACACATGATCCCAACTTTTTTTTTTTTGGGACACATGATCCCAACTTAGTTATATTATTATTCAGCCCAATCAAAATCTAAACATATTGAAATAGACTCTTTATTAAGCCCAAATATTATCAAATTATATTCAGGTGGACCGGGCTAAATTCATCAAAATTTGATACAAAATTTCCTTACATAAATTTTATTAAATATAAACTATTTCTATACATAATTTTATGGAATTTTTCCATTTATATACAACTTAAGTTTCATAATGCCAAAACTATACAAACTTTTAAACAAATTCCCAAACTAACATAATAAATCATGAAACTATAAATTATTCCACCTCCTCTAATTAGGGCGTAACAAATTTAACAGAATAAAAAATTGTGATAGACCAAAAAAGTGACTATCAATTATCCCATTGGCCATTGCAAATGGAAGCACACGTGTGGTGAAAAGTGAGTTGGAAAAGGAAAGAAGTTTTTTTTGGATATTTTTGCCTTTTTGACTTGGAAGAAAGCAATTGATTAAGGACTAACTACTAAGTGATGCAGTCAAATAGCCTAAAGCACTTCATCAGCCAACACGATATATAAAGAACAAGCTACAACAATTGGAGGCTTCTTCCATCAAAAAAAATAAAATAAAATTGGAGGTTTTTCTGCTCAAATTATTTTCTTTGACTAGTCTAAAAATGTAAAAGATAAATTTCTCAAAAACAAATGCATGTATTTTTTTCGTTTTCTGAAACTCTCTTTTTTGGAATATTAAAAAATTAATATTTTTCCTACGGGATTGAAAAAAATATATTTAAAACTTTTCATTTTTCAAAAACTTTCTTGCCTTTAAAATACTTGAAAACCTCCTAAGTAACTTTTCTTCTTCTTCTTAAAAACAACCTAGATCATTTAAACATCCTCATTTTATTTTAAAATAATAGCTAAATTATAAAATATAAATATTTACCTTAAAAAAATTATAAAATATATTTACATATTATTGATAATACTTGAATAATATTTAGGGATTTTTACCCAAAGGTTTTAAGTTAAGGATTTTCTTACTAGTTTTTTTGTGTAAAAAAAAAGATTTTTTTTTTTTTGAATATTATAGGAGTTACATGTTTTTGTTTAGCAAATTTGAAAGATACAGGGGTTTTTGAAAATGTAACATAATCCAACATGTTATTAAATTTATATGATCCCAAGTGGTGCATTAACTTATGCTTTGTTGAATGTTTTGTCTGTTAATTTCTTGTAAGCAAAGTGTCCACTAATCAGGACTAGTGTTTGCCCAGCTTATCAAATTCAAACCCAACTGTTGATCAATTATATTTTTATTTATGGGCCCTGGTATTGCAAGACTGATTTCCCGTCACTGCAGTCATTTTTCTTAAAATACTAAATAGTATATATAAATAAAACACATTCTATTAATATATAAAATAATATATATAAAAACAGTCTATATATGATGAAAAACAGTACCGAGAAAAAATAGTATATAAAACAATATAATCATATATAGAAACTGCATATATAAATAAAAAAATTATATGAAAACAGGATATAAAATACAAAAACAATATGTTTGAAAACTGCTTTCTGTATTGTATATACTATTTTTTAGAAAACAATATATATCGCAAAAAAAATTCCATCGGGCACGTCATGACCAGAGACCGTCGCCCAAACACATCTCCATTTATTTGTTTCTTCTAGAGAAATTGGTCTGCTAATGATTGTCACTAATATATATTAGTCAAACTTACTTTGATGGAAGCTACGACTATGCTTCTCTAATTTCTATTTAGATGTTAGACATCTCAATTAAATATATAATTTATAATTAAATATTATATCCTTTCTAGAATAATTAGGTAAAATAGCTACATCAGAAATTTGACTTTAAACAAAAATGAATTCTGAACTTTTTGTCTCTTCATGTAAGAGAATTTTATGAGCATCCTAAGAAAAGCTAAAAAATATTGGAAATATTAAGCATGTGTGTGATTTATGTTTCTTATGTTTTAATTTTTAAAGGGATTTAGGGAGTTATTTTTTGAAATAACCTAATAATATTTTTTTTTTGTAAAAATACATTATATTTGAGTTGTAAATTTTAGCATTTTTTTTAAGGCTATAAAATTTAGCATTTTTTAACTCTATGAGTTCCAAATCATTATTTTTTTTTTTTGAATTATTATATTTTCTGTTTTTTTCTTATTTCAACATGAGAAAGGCATTTTCGCAACTTTCACAAAAAAAAAAGTGTTCTTTAAGAACATCATTTGTTGCATATTTAATCAAATTAAGAAAAATGTTAGAATTTTAACCCGTCCACGATTCCTCTCTTCTTCTCACTTCTCAGATCCACAATTCACGAGTCCTCTCTTCTTCTCAGACCCACGATTCATCTCCTCTCTAACACCTCGCCGGCGACGACAACTCTTCTCCCCCCTTCTCGTCCAGCAACGTTGGAGTTTCGAGCCGACCATCTCTCTCTCTCTCTCTCTCTCTCTCTCTCTCTCCATCGGTCTCCTTCATCTCCGATCTCTGATCCGAGCAGAGCTCCGCCGCCCTCCTACGGTCCCTTGAACAGTTCCGCTTCCCCACCAGCAGCCCCTTCAATCTTCAACCTCCCTCACTCCTTTCCTCGGCTCCATTCTTCATTCGCATAACCAACTGAAATCCCTCCATTAGCTCGTCAATCAAATTCGAACCGGACCTCCTGGTTTTGTCTCCAACTTCCTCAAATCCCCAAAAGACACAAGCACACACACAATCAACAAACCATTTTTGCGAAACGTATATTGACCAAGTCGAAATCAACAATGGATATGGCGAAAGGTGCAATCGAAGCAGCGCAGAGCGCAATGGGGATGGTATCTGCTGGCGCTAAGGTGTTCCAAGTACTGCAGGAGGATCCAGCTCTCCGTGAGGCGCTCTCCAAGATTCGAACAACACTACGCATGTCAGGTCTCCTGATTGAGAGATCTGAGTGCTGGCGCTTCAGATGCAAAGTCGACACCAAATTCCAAGTCATTGATGACCTCATTCCACAACTCAAAGATGCCACGTACGAAGCTCAGAGCGTCCTTAACGAATTCACCTACCAGGAGCTGAAGCAAAGAGCTGAGGGCACAGAGGGAAGGAGCATGTCAGGTGTTGTTTCTGCTTCTCTTACTAATATTGGGAACTGGTGTAAGGATTATACAACCAACGCGAACAAGGTCCTTGAGAAGTTAGTTGATCTTAATGGAACCATAGAAAAAGCTTGCGACTGGCTCGGTATACCCCAAAACTCGGATAAATTTAGCATGACAGCCAGACCGGTGACTAGCTCAATGGTTGACGAACCTAAAGTGTATGGCCGTGACAAAGAACTAGATGAACTTGTTCGTTTGTTGGGAGTCCCACCAGAAACCATTAATGGTAATAGGCCCCCCAGCAATGATGGATCCCCTCGTAAGAAGAGAGCAAAAATATCAAAATGCATTGATATTCCTGAGAGTAGCGGTGTAGAGAAAAAAGAAAATACATCTGTTTTGCCTATTGTTGGTATCGGAGGGGTAGGAAAGACTACTATTGCTCAAATGGTTTACAATAATGAAAAGGTGAGGTCTCATTTCAAACTAAAAATTTGGATTTGTGTATCCGACAACTTTGATGTGATAAGGTTAACCAAAGAAATAATAGAGTGTGCAACAGGAAAAAGTTGTGATATTAATAATCTCGATTTCCTTCAAAATAAACTAAAAACGTTGTTAAAATCAAAGTGGTTTTTACTAGTTTTAGATGATGTTTGGAGTGAGAATAAAACTCATTGGCATCGTTTGTTTGGACCATTAAAAGAAGCTGGGTCTCCAGGTAGCATGATCATAGTAACTACTAGGTCACTAGAAGTGGCCAAAATTATGGGTACGGCCACGATGGGTCCCCTGATTTTAGATGGACTTGAAGAAGTTGTTTTTTGGGAGTTCTTTAAGAGTTGTGCGTTTGGTCAAGAGGTCAACTCAGGAAACTACCCGGAATTGGAGAAGATCGGCATGCAATGATTCAAATGCAATGCACTCTATCAACTAATCACTAGGTGTCATTCGCATAAATGGAAAGTTAATTTTATCTTAAGAGTTCGAAACTCTTATTTGTACAAGTTCAAACATAAAAATATGCGAAATTTACAAATAGCCCCCCTAACTTTTCTTATTACAAAATCACCCTGTATTTGTTTATTTACAAAAAACCCCTCCATCCAATTTTCCATCCATTTATTAGTTAAACATTTTGAAATTCTCATTTTTCCCCTATGATAAAATATTTTTCCAAAATAATTTTCTTAAAAACAAATTCTAAAAATATATTTTCTGAAAAAAATATTTCTGAGAAAAAATATTTTCTCAAATTTTTTTTTTTAAAAAACCATTTTCTGAAAAATATTTAAAAAAATATTTTATCAATTTTTTATAAAAAAATCTTAAAAAACTTCTAATAAGAAAATAGTAAGAAATTTTTAAACATTTAAGAAAAATTCTACTATATTTCTAAGAAAATATATTTTCTGTAAAATCTAAAAATATTGGGACCTGATAGAGCACGACTGTATTGTAGCACGGCGGATCCAATAACAGTATATATAATTTATTTTCTAATAACAATATATACATAAAAAATGAAAACAATATATAAAAATGGGAAAACTGTATATAAAATGGGAAAACAATATATAACAATAAAAAAAATAAAAAATACATAAAGGATAAATAACATGGAAAAACAGTATATCTACAGTGCCGCCATGCTATAGTCGTGCTACTGCGCCGTCGTATTTGCACATTTCCCAAAAAAATTTAGAATTCTAAATACATTTTCTAAAAAATTCTAAACACATTTAAGAAAAATTCTAAAAATTTTGAAAAAAATTAATATATTTTCTGAAAATATGTTATTTGAAAAAAATATTTTATCAAATCATTTTTTAAAAATCTTAAAAAAAATTCTAATAAAAAATTGGTAAGAATTTTTTTTCTAAGAAATTTTAATTAAAAAATATCTCTAAATCCTATAAAATAATTTTTCTTTAAATTTTTTTTAAGAATTTTTTTTAAATAATTTTTTTCATAAAACTTTTATTAAAAATAATTCTTACAGTCGAGAAATTTGTTTTGATAAAATTTTAGAAAAACTATTTTTCTATGAAAATATTCTTTGTGGAATTAAATTTTTTTTTTACCAATTTTTATTTCTTACAAATACAATTTTTAGAAAAAAAAAAACCTTAAATGTTTTCAAAAAAAATCCTCGAAATTTTTTTCTAAAAAGAGATTTCTGAAATTTTTTTGTTTTTACAAAATATATTTCTTAAAAAGAATTTTCAATAAAAATTTGTAAGAATTTTTTTTTTTAGAATTATTTTAAAAAAGATTTGATATTTTCAGAAAATATTTTTTAAAAAAATATGTTTTTCGGAAAATATTTTTTCTAATTTTTTTTAAGAATATTTTTTTCAGAAAATATATTTCTAGAAAATTATTTTATCATAGAGGCAAAATGGGAATTTCAAAATTTTTTACTAAAAAATGGATGGGATGGAGGGAGTTTTTTGTAAAAGAAAAGTTTATCATATGGGGCTTTTTGTAAATCTGAAAATATAGGGTGTTTTTTGTAATATTGAGAAAAGACAGGGGTTATTTGTAAATTTCCATAAAAATATTATTATTACAAGTTTTCAATCGAAAATTCTGAAATCAAGTCACATTAGAACGATGAAATTTCACTTTTTGCATGAATTTTTATTGGATTAGACATAAATTCTACGTCGGGCGTGCGTGCAAAAAAGAAAGATATTTGAATTTTATGTGACTTTCCTCGCCTTGTCAGGAAGATCTAAACCATCCACTTTCCTCGCCTTTTCTCTTTTTCTGCCAAATAATATCCATCTATAAGCCTCCCACTAATCAGAGACTATTCCACTACATGTTATTTCTAGAATGTGAATTTTATGGTTGTAAATATTAAATTGTGACTTACCACGTGTACGTGTCAATAATTTCCTTTTCAAATTTTCAATACAAAAAATTTATCTTTTATCTTTTCATAAATTAGGAAGTTTATATTATCATCCCCATGTGGATCTCCATATTGAAGTCAAACACACTGTAGAGATAGTGACATGAAAATGATGGCAGATGATAAAGAATCCAATCACTCTAATTAGACAAATGAATGACTTTTTGACTAGATCTAGAAGTATGCCTGGCCAGTTTGATCTTTTTTCCGGATCAATCAGTTTCTTTCTGTATTTCTGATAAATTATAATGTTTTCCTGACAATTGATGAAATAAAACTGTCAATTGTGACCTTTTTTTTACTAAATTTTGAACATTGAAACAGAGAACTGTAGTCAGCAGCCCTAGTTATTTCAGAAACTTCTTTTTTATGAATATAATTTTTATGCTCTCATATACTTTATTGTGATTAAAAATGTGTATATGCTGCTATAGGAAAGGAAATATGGTATTCAAAAAGTATATAAATATTAAAAAAGGGAAATTTAATAAAACCCCTACTCCTGAATAAATATAAGGCCAAATTTCACGTGCACCCCTACAAAACATCATAATTTCACTTATATCCCTACAAAAAATGAAATATCACCAATATCCATACAAACTCACTCAACTATCATGAATACTCCTATGATATATTTAGTTTTAAGATTAACGTGATTTTTTTTTTATTTTCTATGTTTTTCTCTACGTAAATATGATAACGGTTTATATTGAGTCATTTTATGTTCTTTTTAGTTTAGGTATTTATATATGGTATGTTCAAATGAATATGTTTTGAGAGAAAAACGTACAATTCTTTAAAAAAATTAATAAAAAAATTAATATATAGTAGTTATTTCATATTTTTAATAACGTAATTAATAATAATACAATCATTATAGATGTTATTTGACTAACAGATTTTGATCAAATATTAACGATGAAGATATTAGTGATATTTTAAGACTTTTGTAGGGGTATTCATGATATATGTATGGTTTTGTAGAGGTATTCGTGATATTTGAGTAATTTTGTAGGGGTATTAGTGATATTGTTTTGTAGGGATAAATGTGAAATTATGAGGTTTTGCAGGGGTACATATGAAATTTGGCCTAAATATAAAACTAGGGGTGTACAAGAAATTCTCCAAACCATCTAACCCGCCCAATCCAATCCAACTCAGCCGGGTTTTGAAGTCGTTGGATCGGGTTGGATTAGTATTTTAAGTAACCCATAGTAACGGATTGGGTTGCTGGTTTGGAAATGTAAACTCACTTTAATCAAATCCAATCTATACAAGTTAATTAACATATAGAATATATATTTTTTTATTTCAAATACAATTAATGCCATAAAAAATATTCTTTCAAATCTAAAATTATAACTTTTCAATAAAAAGTTAACATAAGTAAAACTTTCCTACTATTATTATTTTTCTTTAGTTTGACAATTAGTAAGAAAGTATATTCATTTTTAATTGTTGAGTTTTATAATTATTTTATGTGTTATATTGAAATATATGAATAATATAAATATTGCCGGATTGGGTGGATCTTAAAGTATATATTATCGGATTGGAAGGTTTTGAGCTAAATTTCATCGGATTTGGTGGGTTTCAAAGTATCACAGGTTGGATTGGATTGGAAATATGCGAACCTAGTATAATTGGGTTGAGTTCACATTTTGTTCTAAACCCGCTCAATTCAATCCATGAACACCCCTATATAAAACCTTTCATGTTTCAAGATACCTATAAAATGAATTGAACTTAAAAGAATATACATTTCTTTATATATTAGCAAAATTAGGAATGTTTGAAAAAATTCCCACAAAAAATGATATTATCAAAATACCAGCTAATTAAGAAAGCACAAATCACACTATTTAGATAAGGGTTCAGATATGGAGTGCCAAGCTTTTGGAGTGCCAAGAAGCGCTCGATTACAAAAGATATGATGAAATTATAAAAATGTATATTTGTAAACACAAAAGGTATAGTGAAATTACAAAAAAAATATATTTTTAAAAATGTATATTTGTAAACACAAAAAGTATATCCAAGTGCAAATATATATGTATACAACTAAAACTATATGATGAACGCTTCTTGACACTTCAAAATTTTGATCCTCCGAATAATTTCTTTTTAGAGGGCTAAATGGCTTTTGACTTCATCTAGAAACACACCTGCCCAGTTTGAGCTCAAAATCTGGATGACATTCTCCCTTTAAGCTGGCAAAATTAAATTGTCAATTGAGACTCTTTTGGACTTGTCTATGGAATTTTGTGTTATATTTTATTATAATTGAACTGCTCGCACGTGTGAGTAGAATATATGAACCTCAAGTAGAAAGTTTTTGTTGCTTGGTATTAGAATTTGACCATTATACCATTATATAACATTTTTTAATTATTATAAGGAAGTGATCACAAAGCAATAATTGTCCAGCATGAAAAATATTAGCACAATTTATTCAGAAATCCTTTGATTTTTTTTAATATTTTAATATTCTCCTTTTCATGAAAAGAAATGATTTTTTATATTCTTGTTAGATTTAACTTTAATATTTCCATGTAATTATATTTACTTAGACCAAAATATCTTTCATCAATTCTTTTCATATTTAATTCTTTTTTATTGAATGTTTCATATTTTCTTTTCTTTAATCCAAAATCTTAACTACAAAAAAAAATGATATTTTACTTAAAATAAAATATAATTGATTGAGAATCAATATATAAATAAAATTGTATAATGTATATTAAAAATAGATTACAAAAAGTAAATAATATTACATAAAAAAAATAGTAATTTCAATACTATAAAATTCTGAAATAAAATAATACATTTAAAAATATTTTCATTAATGATTTCTTAATGCGTAATGTAATTGATGCTCTAGAAGTTTTATGATAGGTATTCTGCCAGAGTTTAACCTCATTGACCGAATGAACAAATGGCATTTGATACTCGATAGTAACTGATGCTCTAGAAGCAATCAATTTAATACTCTTTCTTGTGACAAGGTGTCAAGACTTGTCAAGTCTCTGAGTTGTTTTTCTTAGAGTGACTTACAAATAGAAGAAGAAACTGTTTTTTTTTCATGTTTGAATTTATAAAAATAATTTTGTAAAATATTAAATTTTTTAAACATACTGTTATAATATTATCAGAAGCTTTTTTTTCAAAGGAGATGAAGAATATCTGCAAAGTGCAAAGTATCATGGAAATTACTTCTAAATTAACAATTAAAAAAAATGTTGATACTAAAAGGATTTTTATTGACATAAAGATTACATTCTTTCTCTTAAAAAGACCAAAATATTAACAAAAGTAGAGCTGTTTCTTAAAATAAATATTTGTAATGTTTGAATTTGTAAAATTGTATATTTCATGTTTTCATATAAAAAACTTATTTTCAAACTCTTGGCATTCAAAATAAAAAGCCAAATGTCAATTCAGCAAAAAAAAAAAAGCCAAATGTTTTCTTAGTCCCGATAATTCTTACTTTGTAGATTAAAACATAAAATGATACTTACAAATCTCTCTTATTGCAACGACCAATTATTTTGCAAAGGATCTCTATCATAATGATTAAATATCTAAATTAAGAGATAATAGAGATTAAGTATTCAAATTCAAAATCCCCATGCATCAACTTCAAATTGAAATGGAGTATTTTTGTTCTTTGCAACACTTAATACATTAAAGAACACCAAATTATTTTATCAAGGAGAAAGCAATTTAGAAGTTCGAGAACACATGATTAATGCCCTCATTTCCCCATTTTCCTTGTGACACTTTTGCCATTTTTCTGCTGTAAAATGTATAACGAGTTACTACAAACATGTAGTCAAATTTTATGAAAATAATGATAACTTATCATATGTTAAATGCCACAAAGAATTACGTTTTGTAAGATATATATTAAATTAGATATATCTTAGAAATTATATATTTGATTCAAAAAGTTTTATCAAATTATCTAATGTTGCAGTTTAAAATATATATATATATATATATATATATATATATATATATATATATATATATATATATATATATATATATATATATATATATATATTTTAAACTGCAACATTAGATAATTTGATAAAACTTTTTGAATCAAATATATAATTTCTAAGATATATCTAATTTAATATATATCTTACAAAACGTAATTCTTTGTGGCATTTAACATATGATAAGTTATCATTATTTTCATAAAATTTGACTACATGTTTGTAGTAACTCGTTATACATTTGACAGCATTGTTGTGAAAAATGGCAAAAGTGTCACAAGGAAAATGGGGAAATATATATATATATATATATATATATATATATATATATATATATATATATATATATATATATATATATATTAACAGACCCTATAATCAGGTCCGGCCTGATATAAGCCCAGTAAGTCCGCGTACTTGGGCAATATCAGGGTCGAGGGCAACAAAACCTCCAATATAATCTATATATCACTTGAGCAAAAAGAACAAAGTCTAAGTTAGATAAAACAAAAATATATAAAAGAACAAGGCCAATATTCCAGCCCGAAATTAATGCTATAGCTGTCATTATTAGTGGTACTTTGTCTCCATTTTGTTTTGTCCATTTTAATCTCATTTAAGATACTATATTCATCTATTTATTCAATAAAATGAACAGCCAACAAGTAAATAAAATGACAAATATGCAACTTTCTCTTTTTGTCCTCCTCGTGACTGTATCTCACCAAAGAGAAATCAGCATTCACCTCTCTTCAGTACGTGAGCCGTATACATTCATCTCTTTTTATTTATTTTAAATGAGTTGGGGATTCATCTTTTTTTATGTAGCAACGAGATAATTTGATAATTTTTTTTATCTAAATTTATTTTCCTTCAAATTCAAGCCTAACTTTTATATTGATGAAAAAAATGTATTATGTAGATATTAGCACATAATTAATAAAATATTTGTTTTATTAATGAAAAAGAGATTTGGGACCTTTATTTCAATTCTTTTTATCTAAACTAGTTTATCCTTGGTGTTCAACAAATAATTCATTAGAATTTTTGCTATTTCGATTCTCTATATTATATATATTTTTTTTGTTTTTGCTATTTTTAGTTAGTTTTTTAATTGACATTATTACGGGGCAAAATTTCAAATTAGGGCTTGGGCAACCGGAATAGTAGGGTCGGCCTTGCCTATAATACACAAAAAAGTTAAGAGTATATATAACACGAGTTTTAAATCTTAGATCACTTATAAAAAAATATAGACATCAGTCGAGCAATTTAACTTAATAAATAGCTTATTCATTACTTGATTTAAACAAAAGTTTTTCCTGATTTACACTCTTTGGAGATAATACATCAACAAGCCATAAATGTCAGCATCACAAAAGATCAAAGCCATCAAATAATAATCACATCACATCTTTGTCTGTGTTAGATTTTTGAAAGAAAGAAGGCGCGTAGTCAACGAGGGCGGCACGCCGCACACCGATTTTGATTCTCTTCACACACTGCCAACTCAGGCAAGTCCCCAAACCTAAACTCAATTAGCTCTTTTTTCAATTAATCCCCTATACATTTTTATATTGACAATGAATAATGATTCTATTGCTCAATCAATATTCAAAATTAATCTACTTTTTAAATTATAATATTAGACATGATTACATCAAAATAATACTATATAAACGTGATATTTTATCTTCAAAACACCAATGGGAAAAAACTAAGGGCTTGAGTCTATTTATTGGGGATGCCAAAATCTTTGAGGATGCCAAATATATATAAATACATATATTTCGAAATTTTATTTACTAAAACACTACCTATATATTCTACTCTGTCAAACTCTTTAGCTCTTTTCAGTTTTTATAAAGTTCCGCCACTGATAATACATATGAAAAACTAGAATCTCATATTACCACAAAATTAATATGAAAAATGTAGGGATCATTGACAATATTTCCAATTTAAAAATTATCCACTCATATAGTGGGCTTAACTTTTAAGCCCACCCATTAAACAACTAACCAACAAAACCCATCACATTCATTTCCACTATAAACAGTTCACCATGAACCATCCATTTAAACAATACCACCTCAAAACATTATTCATGTTTTTTCTGAGAAAATACAAACATTATTCATATTAAATTTCATAGACCGTATCTATCTAAATATTTTTTTCCTTCGTCATCTCACCTCGTTAGTTCTACTTAACAACTACTCTACCTCAAAACACGAGCTCAAATCCAAAAAATAACGGGAAAAGAAAAAACAATGTCTCCCTCCTCAATTCTCTCCCTAATTCTCTTCTCATCATTCCTTGTTTATTCATCCCTCGCAGCCACTGATACCGAGCTCTCAATCCTCTTGTCTCTCAAAAACTCCATTAAAATACCCACAAATAACTCTCAAACCTTCTCCAGTTGGAGCTCGACTAACTCCAAGTGCAGTTTTAATGGAGTTACATGCAACTCAAACAGTTCTGTAAGTTCAATATATCTGAACGGTTTAGGCATAACTGGTACGATTCGTTTCGATTCTCTTTGTGAGCTTCCTTCTCTCACTAATCTCTCTTTGGGGGCAAATGGGTTGACTGGTACCTTAAATGGTGTACAGACTTGCATGAGTCTTCTTACTCTAGACCTCTCGTTTAATGAATTTAACGGAACGGTCCCTGATTTATCGCCTCTCAAAAACCTCAGAATTTTGAATATTTCAGATAATTCCTTTACAGGTCCTTTTCCTTGGGATTCTCTAGGAAACCTCACGGAATTGCTCGTGTTAAGTTTAGGTGATAATAGTTTCGATCAAATTGATACTTTTCCGAGTAAAATACTCAATCTCACAAAACTATATTGGTTATATCTTTCCGATACAAATATCGGCGGTAAAATCCCGCCGGAAATCGGAAACCTCACCGAATTGCAAGACTTAGAATTATCAGATAATTTTTTCTTTGGCGAAATTCCACCTGAAATCACAAAATTAACGAAACTGTACCAGTTGGAATTGTACAACAATTCCTTAACCGGTACGATTCCACCTGGATTCGGTACGCTCACCAACTTGGCCTATTTTGACGCCTCAATGAACAATTTACAAGGCAATTTATCAGAGCTCCGTTCCTTAACAAATATAATCTCTCTCCAACTCTTTTACAACGATTTTTCCGGCGAAATTCCGCCCGAATTCGGCGATTTCAAATTTTTGGTAAATTTATCTCTCTATTCGAATCGTTTGACCGGTCAACTCCCCCAAAAAATCGGAAGTTGGGCAGAATTTAATTTTATCGATGTTTCGACCAATTATTTAACCGGACCGATTCCGCCTGATATGTGCAAAAAAGGTACGATGATAAAATTATTAATTCTTGAAAATCAATTCACAGGTGAAATACCGATAAATTATGCGAATTGTTCCAGTCTTACACGGTTTAGAGTGAATAATAATTCTTTGACCGGTACCGTACCGACCGGAATTTGGGGTTTGCCAAATGTGAACATCATAGACCTTTCGATTAACAATTTTGAAGGGGAAATTACCGCTGACATCAGCGGAGCGAAGAATTTATACCAATTGTACCTCGCGAATAATAAATTCTCAGGTAAAATTCCACTGGAGATCTCTAATGCAAATTCAATAGTTAACATAGATATTTCGTTTAATGATATTTCCGGCGAAATACCTGATACGATCGGTCAATTAGAAGATCTAGTGACTCTTGATTTACATGGGAATAAAATAACAGGAATTATACCTAATTCTATCGGCACTTGTTCATCTCTCAACACAATAAACCTTTCACAAAACAATCTATCTGGTCAAATCCCATCTAGTCTTGGTCAACTCACGAGATTAAACTCACTGGACCTGTCCAGTAATCAATTAACTGGAGAGATTCCATCAACTCTCTCTTCTTTAAAACTAAGCTCTCTCAGTCTGGCCAATAATCAGCTTTCAGGCCCCGTACCAGCCTCTCTCTCCATCGACGCTTACAGCTCGAGCTTTTCAGGAAACCCTAATTTGTGCTTGAACAACAAATTAGGGTTTCTCAAATCCTGCTCAGGCGTCAGAACCAAATCCTCTGATAGAGTCCGTACCGTCTTAACCTGCGTTATTTCCGTAATAGCCGTAATTCTCGCGTTAATCGGTCTATACATTGTAATCAAAAGAACAACCCGTTCTAAAACCGATAGTACAACAAATCCGTATTTCAAGAAAAAGGGGTCTTGGGATTTGAAGTCGTTTAGGGTTTTGAGGGTCGACGAGAGAGAGATTATTGAGGAGATAAAGGAGGAGAATTTAATTGGGAGAGGAATGTCGGGAAATGTGTATAGGGTGAAATTGGGGAGTGGAGTTGAAGTGGCGGTGAAGCATATTGTGAGTGAGGAGGAATCGGCCAATGGGGAGGCGACACGTGGCGGTGCGAGTGGGACGGATGCGATGCTTGGGAATGGGAATAGGTCGGCGTCGGTTAGGTGCCGGGAGTTTGAAGCCGAGGTATGGTTTTTATACTCTAATGTGATGAATAATATATTTATTTTTATTTTTATTATTTGGTATTTATTATTAATTAATTTATAATTTATTAATTAATTTTATTATTATTATTATTATTATTATTATTATTATTATTATTATTATTATTATTATTATTATCATCGTGTAAATTACATAGAAAAAGTTAACATCTTTACATTGCGAACACGCTGCAGATGTTACATCTTTAGATACCAATATCTATTCGACCTTCTCAAGTTTCATCTTTCAAAACAATTCTCAAAATTACTCACAACATCTACATAACTAAATAATATTATTTTAATAAACAGGTGGGGACGCTGAGTTCGATCCGGCACGTGAACGTAGTCAACCTTTACTGCAGCATCACGAGCGCTGACTCCAACTCGAACCTCCTCGTCTATGAGTACCTTCCCAATGGGAGCCTCTACGACAAACTGCACACGTCCCAAAAATCAATTTTAGACTGGGAGACAAGGTAAAATTTGTTTTTTAGTTGATTGAGTTATATATTTGGTTATTTTTTAGAAATTTTTTGGGTTGTTTGTTATGTTGCTTACAATTTATTTAGAAATATAGTCGTGTGGTTACATTACTTTGATTAATCAGAAATAAATTAATAAAATAAATAATAAATTTATTTTATTTTCTATTTAATTAAATTATATATTTGGTTATTTACTTATGATTAACCAAAAATAAATTTATAAAGTAAATAATGAATAAAGTTTATTTTCTATTTAATTAATTTATATATTCGGTTGGTTTTTTAGAAATATAGTATCGTTGGTCATATTACTTACAATTAACCAAAAATAAATTAATAAAACAACAAATAATAAATTTAGTTTATTCTAAAATCTAATCAATTTATATATATGGTTAATTTTTTAGAAATATAGTTGTTGGTTATATTACTTATTTAATAAATAATAAATTTTAACTAATTTATATATTTGATTTTTTTTTTTCTAGATTTGACATCGCGGTGGGGTCCGCGAGAGGGTTGGAGTACCTCCACCACGGGTGCGAGAGGATGATCCTGCACCGCGACGTGAAGAGCAGTAACATTTTATTAGATGAGTGGTTCAAGCCCAGGATCGCTGATTTCGGCCTGGCCAAGATTTTGAAGATGGGGAGTGGGAGGGACGGGGAGGTCTCGCGGGGAGTTATTACGGGGACTCATGGGTACATTGCTCCTGGTATGTGTTATGTTTTGTTGGTATTGTTTTTGTTATGATTAAGTTTTGATTTTTTTGCCGAAGGTATTGTTTTTGTAGGTTTTTGGGTATTTTGTAGGGGGTATATGTGATGTTTTATGTTTTTTAGGGGCATTTGGGATATTTTTTTTTGGGTGTGCAAGAATTGCGGGTTAGTTACTTAGTTTAAGTCATAGGTCGTTGGTTAATGATTGATGGTGATATATAAGATGGTGTAAGTAGGAGCATATATATGATATTTTATTTTTTGGAGGGGTATATGTGATATTTGGGGGAGTGTCGGGAGAATTGCGGGTTAGTTTATAATTCTTAGGTCATTGATTAGTAATTGATGGTTAGGTAAGATATTTAATTTGCATAATGAATTAATGATTGATCGTGTGATAAGATATTTAATTTGCATGTGTGAACATATTGACTGTTGACTTTTGTCTTACCTATGTGCACTGTTGGGGCTTGGGATCTGTATGTGTCCAAGTATGAACACTAACTTGTCATTTTGTGATGGCATTTTCTATTAGAAATTGTGCATTTATTTCACACAAAAATTGTGTGAAATACTAATAACTAATAAGTAATTTTTTACTAGGTATAGAAAATTAGTATATGATGAATTTACCTATTTTTAGATATTTTTTGCAAAGAGTAAAATTGCCCAATTGTTATCCTCAAATTATCTCTTGTTTATTTACACTTATTTACTTTTTCTCTAATTTTTGACTTATTTTCATGCAGAATATGCATACAATTGGTGGAAAGTGAATGAAAAAAGCGATGTATACAGCTTCGGAGTGGTACTACTAGAACTCATAACAGGCAAGAAACCAATTGAAACAGAATTCGGCCAAAACAAAGACATTGTATATTGGGTCTCACAAAAGGTGGATAGTAAAGACAAAATAATGGATCTGATCGATTCAAGAATAAAGGAGAGTTGGGCTCGTGAAGAGGCGATCAAAATGCTGAGTATTGCGGTTATGTGCACGGCGAGAGTCCCGTCCGTGCGGCCTTCCATGAGGCGGGTCGTGCAGTTGTTAGAAGAGGTGGCGAATTGTAGGAGTTTTGTAGGAATTACGTGTGAGAGAAACACAAAGGTAGATCAGGTGAAATTAAGTCCTTAGTTATAAATAATTGTAGGCCTTAAATGGTAGTTAGCTTGTACTTGGTAATTTTCTTTTGCACACCTTACGTAGTGTTCTAGTTTTTGCCCTTTTTTCTTGATGTGGTTCTTGTGCGGAAATTCGGTGTGCAAAGAGAATTATGAGGTGTTTGTAATTGCATTTATATTATATCATAGTGTGTTATATAGTGCTTACGGGTTAAATTGTTTAGGAGAAAAGAGAGCAAAGCATGGAGGGCTTGATTTGTACATAGTAGTGATGGTTAAATTAGTTTCTTTGTATTAGTTTCCTTTTCACAATATATTTCAGTTGTATCTGAAGAAATTTCATAATCTTCAAAAATATAAGAGAAAAACCCTTATCTTAAATTAAGAGAAAGATCCTCGTCTAGTATGTACTCAGGGCCGGTCCTGGCATTTTGGTTGCCCTAGCCTGAGTTGAAATGATTCCAAAATGTTGTCTCGGAATGTTGCCCAAAATAAATAAAAAAATAAAGCAAAACTTTTAACAATATAAATTTTTAACATTTATTAAATTTAAAACAAAGAACAACATAAGTGCATTCTCAATTTATTTCTATTCTATTCTTAAAATGTTTATAGACCAAACCGGCAAGCGACCATGAAGATTCACATTTTCATTAGTTCTTTAAATTATGAAATCTGGAGTTCTAATCGCAACTCCCGTATTTTTCTTTGTTGGACAATTAATCAATCTTGTGTTCACAAAAAAAAAAAATTAGGTGAGGTGATCAAACAACACGACCTCACATTTCATTTGAATTGAGACAACCATCAACAATTACGGACAAAGAGTTTATCATGTTTGTAAGAATGAGATTTTGTGCCATTATATCGTGTGCTAAATTTTGTTTTGTGTCTATACTAAGATTAGTGGAGCTACCGATTTCGTAAATTATGGTGTACCTTTTTTCACCTACATCTTGAAGACCATGTAAGAAAAAGGCGTTTGTCATGTACTTCTTCCATATGTTCCAGTTTTTACCGTCAAGCTTGTCGGGGTAAGCGATTTGGACTCGGTTAACTTGATTAAGGGTTGCCATGAATCAAAATACAGGTTATTTCAAGTTTTGATTTGAAAAGGTCAATATACCGGCTCTGATACCAATTGTTGACTAAGTAAGGCCTATAGGGGGGGGGGGGTAAATAGGCTTAACACGTTCGAAAGTATAATTTAAAAATTCTTTTACAATTTTAATTGATTTACTTTTAATACTGGAAGAAACCCTTGAAACCCAACAAATATTGCAATAAAAAGGCTTCAAACCGAGCTAGATGAAGAAAGAAAAGCCTCTGCTTCTGGAGTAGAAGAAGCTCTCTCTATGATTTTACGCCTCCAAGAAGAAAAATCGGTTCAAAAAATGGAATATTTGCAATATAAAAGAGTTAACGACGAAGAATCTCTTGCCATGCTAGGGCAAAAGGTAACCTGATAGTTGGTACCGGCAGGACAAGTGAATGTGCTTGTTGCGTCATCTTTCGGATAACTATAAGCTTGAGGGCATAAATTCTTGAAGAATTTTGAATATGTCGTAGGGCCACAACTGCTTGAGTTACAACAATATTCATCGGTCTTAAAAACTTGGCACGGGTTATAGCACCCTCCAGTCGTCTTCAGTTTGTTCGGGCATTGTGAATTTATATCAGCTGCACAGTGTATGTTACTGGTGCAACCGTTAGAGGTCGGCACGAAATCCATCGGTATGTTAAACCCGTCTACTAGTGATATGTCATAAAAGTCTTGGTTAGCGTATTGGTTAAGCCCAAATTCAGCTAACGTGTCTGGCGGAGTCCCATAGGCGGTGCATGCGAGTTTCCCCCCACAATCACCGGTCTGACAATTTCCATTGCCATTTCCGTCGAAATTACAACCAGTGCGACCCCAAATACGGCCGCCAGTAGTGTCGGCTGGTACATTTAGAGTCCATGTCTGCCCTGAGTTTAGTTGCTGACCTCCACCTGGGTACGCAGCGGCCCAAACTGTATATGAGCATTGGTTTACAACAGTGAAAGTAGTCGAGTTAACAAGCGATATAAGGAGGAACAGGGAGGAAATCAGGATTGAGAGAGTTTTAAAGTCCATTTTTTGTTTGAGGAAATTAGTGCATGGTTTAGAAGGTAAACTAAAGGTGTATTTATAGTGTTGTTTTAAAGCATGTTTGAAATAAGGACAGCTCCCAATTTTTCAATTTCGTGGAAAGAAATGAGGACTCTTTTGGCAGAGTAATGGATTGACTACTAGGTTTGGGCGTGTTGAATAAGTCCATGTATGTATTTGGGTAACCATACAAAAGCATATTTTGGTCGAATGTTGCTGGAATTTTTAAGGGTACATCACTTGGAATTTTATTGGATAATTTATTTAATCATTGCGTGTTTGACGGGGAGGCCGCCATCTCGGAATCTCTAGGACTTAGAAACAAATTAATAATGAAAAATTTGGAGAACTAGCAATTATATCCACACAATTATACAAAAGGTGAAAAATTCATACAATAATTATTGATGTTAAGATTATTTTATAATTGTAACTTATTCATTGCTTAATTGCAATTGCAACTGCAAGTCTTCTTAAGTACTAGTTTATAATTTGATTTCATTAATTCTTACTGTTTTTTTGTGTTTGGTTTTTAGTTTTTTGTTTGCAAGTGGTAATAATACTCATTGATAATTTTATTTTAAGGTATAAATTATAAGTATTGACGATAATTTTAATTTTTTTATTTCTACGTGGATTAATTTGTAATTATGTTTCAAAGGCGATGAATTTAATTTTATTAGTTTGTTGGCTGAAGTTGATTTTTTTTTTTCGATGCTTATTTTAGATATTTTATTGGGGCATCTTATATTGACTTGTATTTTTATTTTTTTTTATTTTAAGACTCAACAAATAATATATATTTTGTCTTTTGTAGGCGTACTAATTCTAACTTCGTACAGGTATAGTTGATAACTAAAGCGGACCACTCTCCGCTTCGGTACAATCGGATTTTTTATATTCTAAATTTCTAATATTAGCTAATAGTTTTTTTCAATAATAAAAATAAGAAACAAATATGAAAAGAAATGCAAATCAATATAAATAAAGCGGTCTTGGTTTTTATATAGTTGGCTTATTTTCTGCATTTACAAAATTAACAATAAAAGCAAGCGATCATTTGCCCCAATAGTAAATTATTGGATGGGATGACGAATAATCAGGTTCAAATTCCACCTATCTCAAGAAACAAATTTAGTAATGAAAACTACAGTAATCGCATAATATGATTTATAACTCACTTGTCATTTGTTGACTTATTTGTATTTAGAACACAACTTTTTCATCTTACTTTGTAATAAATAATAAAATTTAACCTAGAATTTTAAAGAAAACATTTCATGCATGGCCTCTGAAATGTGAATGAAATCACGTTTATTGTATACCCCTTCTTAAAAAGAATATTTAAGTGCTCTTTTAAAATAGTTTCATTTTATTACTGTATAGTTTATACTCAATATAAATTTCTTTGTCATCAAATAAAATATGATTAGAAAAGAATGAATAATTATGAAACTTTCATAAGAAGTTTATTTATGTTGAAACTTTATAATTTCAGAGAAAAATAAAAAACTCAATTTTTTCTAGTTTTCATTTTATTCTAAAAATGGAATATTTTAAATATTAATGATGGTTGACTAAACAATACTTTATATTATTTTTTCAAGGAGGATACATGATATTACAGATTTACGTTAAGAAAAAAATATATTAGAGATTTGTGAGGTTGCGTATGAAGCTTATGATTGCCAAAGACACCACTATCATACTATAGTCAAATTATCATAACGCCTTCATTTTTCTCTGCTCTTAATGAATTTGACAAACAGTACATAATAATTAATAACATAATTGATGTAAATAAAAATGAATAATTGTGTACTTTTTGGTATGCATCCTTTTTATTAATGTAATAAATATTTAAGCATATTCATTGCTCATTCTACTTAAATTATAATAAACACGAAACTTTATATATTATATTATGTGAACAATTTAATTTTTAAGTTGATATATAATATTATACGGATAAAATTGCATGATATGCTCTGGTTTTACTTCAAGATTTTACAGCGGTGCACATGAAAATTTTGGCCCCATTAACTTAAATCTTTGGTTTTGACCTGTTGTGTACTAACCAGACACATGATCATTTATAGAGAAGTGCACATTTTTATTTTAAAAAGACACATATAAAAAAAAAATTCACAAACTTTATATATAAGAATAAATAAGTGAAATCATAAAATATATATGAATGAAAAATATATTATTTCTATAAAATAAAATAATATTTTTAAAATAAAATAAGTAAAATAAAATAATATTTTACTAAAACAAACCACAGATGGAATACTAACTTTAATTTTTATAGTGAAAAAAGAATATAATTTCTAGAAACTAAAAAATGAATATCAAAAGTTAAGTGAGATTTAAAAATATTGAGAAAAATAAGGTTGTTTCAAAAACTCCCAAAACAATGTCAAAATTGAATCAAGGTCTCAATTTTTATTTATATGAAAACATATAAGATATTTTTTAAATATTAAAATAATTTAAAATATTTCATTTTATAGGGATTAAAATGAAAACATAAAATAAAGACATTTAAGGAGTTTAGAAAATGATCCTTTTTTTAGAGTGGGCCATATTATTTTATTATAATTTATCCAATATCTTAATATGTTATATTCTTAATTTATTACTAATTAAATATAACAATATCAAACATTAATTGATATGATTTACTATAATTACTACTCCTTAAAATAACTTAATAAATTAAAATAATCTTAAAAATATGAAAATAATTATCGGTTTCAAAATGGGAACTCCTATCAAATAAGAACATATGTTGGGTTCAAACTGGGTATTCATATTATATAAGACACTGCCACGTGCCAAAAATTGCTCAAAACACCAACTTTATATATTAGAAAGAAAATTATGATTTACTCGGTTACCCAAAAGATGATGGCGCTTTAGGGTCGTAGAACATAGTCTTGTCAGCACAAAATATAATCAAGTATGGGGTGGGTAAATGATTCAGTTTATTCGGGAACCGAACCGGTCGAATTCGGTTTACTTGGTTCGATTGTTCAATTTATTCGGTTCGGTTTTAAAATTGGAAAATTCAATTTAATCAGTTTGGTTCGGTTCTGATTTGGAAAAACCAAATAAAGCGAACCGAACCAAATTATGTTATTAATTATTTTTTTCAGTTTTGTTCAAATTTTAAATATTAAAATAAAAATTCATATTTAAAATAAGCTAATTATTGTTAAATAAGTTAATTATACTCTTAATTCAATTTCAAATAATTTTTGTTAGTAAGAAATTCTAATTTAAAAACTATTGAATTTTTTTCTCGGTTCAACTGAATAAACCGAATTAGAATTTGGTTTATTCGGTTCGATTCTATATCGGTTCTATTATTTATTCGGTTCAGTTCGGTTCGATTTGAATCATATTCAGTTCGGATTAAATCGGTTTATCCTTATTCGGTTCGGTTTGAACCTAACCAACCGAATGCGAATGCCCACCCCTATAATCAAGCAAATAAATATTAATAATTTGAATATAATATAAGAAAGCAATCGCTTTCTTCAATTAAGCTAAGTAGATAATTTTCCAACACTAGTTGTAAAATCTCCTTGAACCACACGTCACTAAATTACTTCTAATCCATCCGATTAGAAATCATAATTCTAATCTATTTGATTAATCATGATGCTGATAGACAAGACCGGCCCAGTAATGCAAATAATGTTACTCTTGTCAAAGGCATCACATATTGTGAGGGACTCTCTCTAATTCAATATGTATATATTCAAAACATATATTTAATTCTCACAAAGACTAAAAGCATAAAAAGTTGGTGTCAAATTCATACCCATTTCATTTTTTCAATTGTAATTTATCTTATCAATTTTGGGTAGAATATGTTCACCATGGTCCATGAACCACTAGTGGTATAACTTGTGTAATATGTCCATACTGTCATGAACTAATACCATACAATATTTTCTTTAGAGAAACTAAAAAAAAAACCAGTAAGATAGGAAATTGATTTATCACTGCTCAACGTCAGAACTAAATTTTTCCAAATTATTATTAGATCTTTCAAATTAAAAAAAGATAACTTTACAATTTGAATTATTAGGCAATGCCATGTTATGAAATTTCTATATTAACTCTCTGAATACTTACAAGTTTTCGTCTAGATTATTTACATATTTAGAAAAAAAAAATTCTATACATTAAGATCTCAAGTTGATACTAGTCAAATGCCCGCAAAAAGACAGGACCGGACATGCTAATAGCCTCTTCGCCTCCCTTCTTCCTCGCCTTCTCAGGGCATGTTTGCTAGCGTAGTTTTGAGCAAGGTTTAGAAAGCCATGGTTGCAGAAAGCCAATGTGTGAGCATCAGAAAATCATGGTTGCTGGAAGTCATGAAAAATTCTATAAATTTGTAAATAAAGATGTTAGATGAAATCATAGGAAGCTATGAATATAGTATTGTGAAATATGAATATAATACTGTTATTTTTAAAAACTAGCCATTAAAAGAAATATATTTTGTAAAGACAATATGAAATTATGAGAAGATTAAATTAATTATGTTAATTATAATGATTTCATGGTATTATATTAATGTAATATATCAAATTTAGGATTCACTGAAAATTCCGAATTTCCTTTCTCTTGGTTGTTTCTAAGTGTTAGTTTCCAAGTTTTGTGCTCTTGGAAGGCAGAAATTAGATTTTGAAATAAGAGCTAAATACCTTAACTTCACATTTATGACTAAGGGCATTTTGATTATTTAACATCTTTTGATAAAATAATAATTTATTTTATCAATAACTAAATAATATATTTAAGTATTTTAGTGTGAATAATTAATATATGAGAAAGAATTTATTTCAGATCTGATAATAATATTTCAACTGTTTTATTTCATTATAACAGTCTCTTATATGAATCTGGTTGTTGAAATATAAATTAAGAAACTTGAATTTTTGAAATCAGAGTTTTATATAATTAGCTAAGAATTTTGGAAGTACAATGATTTTTGTCTATATTATACATCAATAAATTGTTTTTGGGCTGAAATTATCTATTTGGGCCATTATAATTCATGTGTTAATAGCCTTATGATTTTAAAGTCTAATCATAGCCATACAGTCATTAGGGTTTAATTTCTTTTACTAGGACAATGCTCGTGCTTCGCGACGAGTATTTTAATTTTAATAGTTATTTCAATCTAATAATGTATAACTTGCAATATGAAAATTCAAAATTAAAATTTGTGAATCCGTAGTACATAAAAAATACATGAGAATTCAAAATTGTTGTCTTTGATATTCTTATATCATTACGTCTTGTATATTATATTAGAAAAATAAATTAAGTATTAATCAGGCTTAGATGAATGAGATTAGAAAAAAATAAAATGCAAGATAATTTATTTCGAAGAATTTTGTTGAAACTAAAAAAGATTAAATTATAGATGATTAACTTTAAAAAAGATAATAAATAATAATTATATTTAATAGTATATATATGGAAAAAAATATATATATACTACAAAGGAAAATATAACATTACTCATTATCTTCAAAATTTTGTCAACACTATTTTTCTTATTTTTTTTTAGATGTTAAATTGGTATGAATTACACATATGTTATTATGAACCCGTAATATATTAAGTAATATAATATAGTTTTCAATATTCTGAAATTTTGTTTGAGATGAAAGAATTCAATTTCCGTCTTATCTGGAAGGATGGATTTGTTTCCACATAACGGAGATACAACACTGAATATTAATCTAATTAATCATGTGATACTATGATAATAATTTTAATTAAAAGCTAAGATTTAATAAATTGTTTCAATATATCTCTTGAGAATGCTCAAAGAGAGATGAAAAAATAAGGTATAAAATATAAGTTAATGAGCAAATCATTTTTGTACATCTTTTTTTATATAGTCTATATTAACATATTTTAGCAAGAAAAAAATTGAAACCATAACAATATGGAACTCAAAATAAGAGAAAATTTCAACAAATTTATATTTGATAATTTTAACATGAGAAATAAAATATTTCATTAAGAATTATAATTCTTTAAAGAAGAAAAGAAAAAATATTTATATTTTAATGAGTAAACTCTTCATTAACTATTTGTACATGTGATATTGTGGAAATAATTCAAATGAAAAACTAAGATTTCAAAAAAATTTGATCCAACAGCCGAGATAAAATTGACAATAGGTCTCTTGAGAATGCTCAAAGAGAGATGAAAAATAAGGTATAAGTATAAGTTAATAAGCATATCATTTTTATACATCTTCTTTTATATAGTCTATATTCACATATTTTAGCCAAAAAAAAAAATTGAAACTATAACAATATGGAACTCAAAATATAGAGAAAATTTCAACAAATTTATATTTGATGATTTTAACATTAGAAATAAAATATTTCATTAAGAATTATAATTTTTAAAGAAAAAAAGAAAAATTATTTATATTTTAATTAATGAACTCTTCATTAACTATTGGTATTAATAATTGAACATAACTTTGTTCCATGATTCATTGAAATCATCTGATTAAGATCTGGTGGACACAAACAAACTCACAACGGTTCTCACTAAATTGGGTATGGAATACAAAACACCAATTCAACCAATCATATGCTTATGTTTTCATAATCACATAAATATTACTATAAAATATCAATAAATTTGAAAAAATGAATGACTAAGATTTGACAAAAAAATTGATCGAACGGTCGAGTCAAAAGTGATTATGTGACATTTTGAGGAGCCTCAAAAGTATGTGAAAAATAAGAGTATGTGAAAAATAAGAGGTCGGGGTTAATTAGATGATGATCTTTAGCTTAATCATCTTTTCCCTCACAGCCGCCTCTTGATCAAAAGATCATCTCTTCCTTTCTTCATTTCATCTGATCCTCAAAAACAATAGCTATTAAGTTCTTGCTCCAAAAATCTACAGAAAATTCCACTTTAATTCTACTCTTGCAACTTCTGTTTGGTTCTCCTTTTATCTATGCGTGTGTAAAGACAAATGAAGCATCATCACATCATTCATTTCCATGGTCCTTGTGATGATTAGTGTGTGAATGTGGATCCGAGTTGGATCACCAAAATGAGGCAATCTTCAATTTCGAAAACACAAATCAGAAATCGTAGGTAGAAGGGCAAGGAAGGGAGATTGTCATTTCTGGGAATAATTTGATAGGTATTTACTCTTTTCCCATCCTTCTATTGCAAATGTATTCGTAGCTCAGAATATTTGAGTCTAATATCAAGTTTTCAAGTTATGCTTTGTTTGGATTTTTGTGATTTTGCATCCAAATTGTTATACTTCAAAGTTGCTAAAATTTCTTTTTGTACTGTTGCGAAACCTTCTTTTGGTTTTGAGAAATTAATGTAGTACATGATCCGGCCAAGATGTAAATTATTCAATATGGTCCTTGTTTTGCTGATTTTGTATTTTTCCTGGTGTCCAAAGTATTTTGTTAATATAAGCAGCTAATTATTTTGAAATATTTACGAGTATATTCAGTAATGTGAAAATGTTCCTAAGTTACATATATTTTTATGCACATTATTGTGATGATAAATTCTGTATATTATTAATTGAATAATGCAGGGGCTCACATGAAATTTTGCAAATTTAAGGTTAGTATGAGAAATT
The DNA here is from genome assembly GCA_027726005.1 of Juncus effusus. Taxonomy (NCBI): domain Eukaryota; kingdom Viridiplantae; phylum Streptophyta; class Magnoliopsida; order Poales; family Juncaceae; genus Juncus; species Juncus effusus. Next base: position 2,161,837 of record CM050903.1, on the reverse strand, counting down.
TATTTATATTACTATTTACTAGATATTTGCTACAGAAATAACTCCATTGTATAATTAAGCCTCAATTAACCATGATTTGTGCAAAATGAATCTTAATTAAGTGGTATGAAATTATATTAAAATTTCATTTCATTTTTCTCAAATGAGAGTCGGTCACTCGTATCATAATTTACCAAATTTAACGGCTATATTAGAATCCGTTAGGAGGGCAAGCTCTGCATGTGACGTACCAATTGCCAAATTTCAACGGGGCACGGTTAAACCCATTCAGCACACAGGACCACCTCGGAACGATAAACTTAGAAAAGAATGGGTAGTAAGAATTTCCTGAGTAAGAAGTATATTAATATTATCTTTTGTGCTGTAATAATTTTTTTTACACTTAATAATAGGTCTGCTTGCATTTTTCTCTATGTTTGCTTGAACTTTGAAATAGTGTTTGGTTAATGAAATTAAGATTGGCATTTCCCCGATATTGCCTAACAAAATAATATGTATAGGCTACGTGCCTTGAATGCAAACAAAGTAAAAATAAAAACAGGAATATGGTTTTTACAGTAATTTCAAAAGTTGCCAAAAGTTAAAGTAATTATTAAGTATGGTTCTACTACCAATATATTTTCTTCTTTGACTAATCATTACAACCCATAATACACTTTTCAATGTTAATTTTTATCTTTGCAAAACAAAGGACTTGTCACCATAATACACTTTTCAGTATTAATTTTTATCTTTGCATAACAAAGGACTTGTCAAGAAGAATTGTGTCTCAACATATTTCTCTTCTCTATTTTGTCTTACACAATTGACTTTTTTATGAGCAATAACTAAGAGGAGATCAACACAATAATTTAATTTTTGAATGAGAATCAACTAAATATACAATTTATTATTTTAGAAATCATATTCGAAATCAACCAAGAAATTTAAATAAGGGATATTTGTTTTTCTATATTTTTCTTTTTTCGTACTTCTATTCTAGTAGTTAGTATGTGACCGGTCCCTGAGTCCCGAAAATTTAAAAGTAATTTATTTTTAAATTTCTAGTTTTAGTTTGATCAAACAAGGACGTAAAAATTCTCAAGTTATTGCATTATTTTAGTTTTATCAAATATTCACTTTAGATGGGAATATTTTTAACTGTACCTTGTAATACAGTGTGCCTTCCAAAATATTAAATTTGAAAAAAAAAAACATAATTTGTCCAAATAATGTGGTATTATTTGGGCCCAATAATTTTATCAAAATTTCGTTTCGGCCCATTTGTACTTTATTAGACCTGAAATTGCTATTTTAGGAACTTTTATTTTCTTAAGAAGTATTATATAAACAACGTTGTTACCTTTTTCTGGTTTTAAACAAATCAATCTTTAATCCCACCCTCCAAATTTAGACTTTCCAACAACAATTTATATACCCATTCTTTTCTAAGTTAATTGTCCCGAGGTGGTACTGTGTGCTGAATGGGTTTCACTATGCTCCGTTGAAATTATGCAGTTGGTACGTCACATGCAGAGCTTGCTCTCCTAACGGATTCTGTCCTGTGGAGCAAGAACTCTAGATCGCAGAATTATCTAACCCGACGGACCCCTTTGATTGACTAAAAGGTATTTTTTTTTTCTTGAAAGAAAATTTTGTTCCAAAAAAGTTGAACACAAAAATATATACTAAAGATATAAAGAAAATATCGATGCTTAAAATAGTATATAAGAGTATAAGAGAGTATTGATATGGAAAAATAGAGATCTAAATGGTATCTTGTTCACATTGAATTAATTTTGTAAATCTGTGCTGAAAAAATAAAGAAACATTATATTAAAATATTTAAGCAATATACTAACATAACAATAATATATCGATACTAAAAGTAATATATCAAACATTTAAACGTTTTATTATAAAGAAAAATAAAGTTTCAAAGAAAATTTCCTTCACATTGAAATTATTTCATGTTAACTTGTGCCAAACTGAAATATTTGAGATTGAAACAAAATATTGATAATGAAAATAATATATTAGAGATTTATGATGTATTAATATTAAAAATTAGCGTATTTAGTCCTCCAAAATTCTTTTACAAATAGCAGTAACAATTTCCTGAGTAAGAAGTGTATTAATAATATCTTTTGTGTTGTAATAATTTTTTTTTACACTTAATAATAGGTCTGCTTGCATTTTTCTCTATATTTGCTTGAACTTTGAAATAGTGTTTGGTTAATGAAATTAAGATTGGCATTTCCCCGACATTGCCTAACAAAATGATATGTATACGCTACGTGCCTTGAATGCAAACAAAGTAAAAATAAAAACAGGAATATGGTTTTTATAGTAATTACAAAAGTTGTCAAAAGTTAAAGTAATTATTAAGTATGGTTCTACTACTAATATATTCTTTTCTTTGACTAATCTTTACAACCCAGAATACACTTTTCAGTGTTAATTTTTATCTTTGCATCAAGTTCCTCAATAGTCCTGAAAAATTCTAGTAGGTGTTTGGTCTGATTTCGTTTGTGCAGACACAGTCAGAAAGAGCTATTATATCCTGAAAGGCTATTCTTGACCCGGTGCACACCAACAGTTATACCTGGTAGGAATGAATAAGTCTTTAAGGATAACGACATTGTAACGCGAACAGAAGCCATCATAAATTTACTACGCCATTATTTTCTCTAATGCCCCCACACCACATCCAACAACTCCTTCCAAGAAAAAAAAAATTCAAATTAGCTAACTCTTTCTTTCTTCTTTGATAACAACAATTGATGAAATTTGTATGTGTTCAAGGCAATTGAAATTAGACAAGCGATTTTGACTGTCATGTTCTGTAAGTTTAGGTTAATTAGTTGTGTAATTGAATTTTTTTTTCTACTACTATTATATTTGTAATTGTATTTCTGTATTAAATTTGTAATTAATTTTTTTTGTTTTACCAGTATATTTTTTATTGTTAATTTTATGTAATTGTAGAATAAATTTGATAAATAAAAGAATCAACAAGGATATTTTGATAATTGAAATATTTTTATATATCTTAACCAACTCTCCTATTCGAAAAATATCACCGAACGCACATGGAATAAAACAGAATAGTCGGCTATTCTCTATTCTACTATTTCTCTATTCCATGTGTTGCCGAACAGGTCCTTACATCAAACAACAACTTTTACTTTCCATTATCTAGATGTCTTCCACATCAAACAACAAATCTAAATACATATATCCTTCACTTCTCTTACCTTCATCTCACTATCTTATGTCCTGGTATATTCATTGATGTCTTCCACATCAAACGACCCCTCAAGGAATTCGCTTCTGTAGATTATTTGGTAAGTTATTTCTTTTTTCAAATTAAGTCATAGGCAAATGCTATGCACGTAATTACAACAATTAATTGATATATATATATATATATATATATATATATATATATATATATATATATATATATATATCTTTTCTTTTTTGAACTTACTTTTTTTCTCTCTTGAAAGTATATATCGTTTATCATAATTAATACATTTATAAAAACGTTAAGACATATTTATAGATGAAATAAATCACGTAATGTGTAATGATCAAATATAAATTCACCATAAATCGTTATACAATGATGTAAAAAATATTCTCCCGAAATTCATGCCTTTCATCCTCTCCATTTCTTTGTGAACCGTACACTCCATTTTATTTCTCCTCTCCCCCAACAACAAATTCATCCGCCATTTTATTTCCTTCTCCCAACGATAAATTTGTATATTGCCTAACTTGTAAGCCAAAACAAAAATAAAAACAATGATAAATATGCTGACTTAAAAGAAAATAAAGCTGATCCAAAGCCTTCATATACTGGTATTTGAATTTGAACTAATCTGATATGTTTAATTCCAACAACATGAATTTTATTTCTCAATTAACACAAGCTAATCTAAAGTCAAGTTAAAATAACAAATGTGTCTGTGTGAGAGAGCAAGGAGAGGCAGAGACAGAGAGATGTGCATGTGAGAGAGAAAGAGATTGAGGGAAGAGAGGCTTGGTGAGAATTGTCGTAAATTCAGTTGCAAGATGGGAAGGAGAGAAGCTACTGGAGAGGACCATGAGCATAAGAGGGAAAGAAGGCATGACCGGGTCTCTGACAAAAAATATAAATTTACCCTTCTCATATGATTTAGGAATCAAAGTGGTAACCGGCTGGGAAGCCTGAAATGGCAACTTAACATGCTGAACAATTATTTCGTTTAATCATAACCATTGGATTAAGAATTATCTTTAGCCATAACCGTCTAATTAACAGTCCGGGTAGTGTATAATTTTCCATTTAAATAACCTATTATCTTTACTATGTGGCATATTTTTTTTTTGATAAAATAGAGAGGATTCTTTGTCCAACATTTATTATTTGATGCAAATGAATGTTGAACTTACGATCTATGACTCGTTGTGTTTTGCACTTAACCATTAAGTCATGATCCTATTTGCTAATTAAAAGGAATATTGTGCCAGTGCCTTAGAAACAAACACATGTGAATTACGATTTTTTCTCTAACAAATAATACCTCAGATGCAAGAATGAAATATTTTTACAGTATAATAGATATGAGCAAAACGTAAATTGAATTAAATAAATTAAAATATATAACTTAGCACATGTCAGTGTTTTACAGATAACTATCAGTACAACAACAAGGTAGATAACTAATTTATATAATTTCTCGATTTTTTTAGCAATAGTTCGATGTAGATTAATACCACACCCCATCTTCAAAGCATTAAAAAATATATTAGCTGTGTAAAAAATATATTGTCGACCCTAGTTTATGCATCGGATGATGGTTTATTGTCTCACAACAGATCACTTTGATATTAAATGAATAATGCTCCAATTATTTGTGGTGAAAATTATCTTAATAAGTTTAATCTCTTTGCTTTTTCGATTTCCTTCAACATTTCAAAATCGGATATCGTTATATCTATATATTTTGAGCATTTTCCTTAATTCTTCAATTGAGCATTCAACACAGAAGATTTATAGCCAAGTCAAGTCACACAAACTAGATTTGGAACGAGAGCATTTGCATGACAGAAATATTGTGAATGAAGTTCTTGCTTTCATAATTACCAATATAGTAAAAATAAATATACTTAAACTAAAAGGCATCTGATAATGTTGTATGTTGAAAAGTCAATGAAATTAAGTGTGAGAATAATGAAAAATAAAAATTTAGTCATCTCCTCTTCAACTTTTCATCCTTGAATTTTTTTTGAAGGAAGCAAGGGAGGCCAATTGCCTTGAATCAATAAAATAGACAAAATTTACAGAGTTTAGGCCTGCTGCAAGAAGCTGCAGCCTAAAATACAGTCAAAGAGATTTCACACTTACAAGTCATTCTCTAAACTACTAGCCTACAACCTAATTATAATTAATACAATTTAGCAAGCAATCTACATTACATTTAATCTGCCAATAGCATTCATCTACCCTTGTCTGATTCCTCTGGAATTTAATCGAGTTTCTCATGAGCCAAATCTCCCAACACATCCATCCGGCCCAGATATCTCATTTCCTTCTCATTTCTTTTCGGAATCTCTTTTTTCTGGCATTCCAATCTCCTCTTGATGGCAATTGAACTTGCGAATCCAGGCCCCATTGATAAAACAGAGTCCACATCCATTTTGCGAACTGACATGTCAAAAACATATGATCAACGGTTTCTAGGTGATGTTGTCGACAACACACACAGAATGCAGTCCCAACCGCTCCTCTTTTTGCCCAATTTTCCCCTGTTAGAACTTTATTTTGTAATATCATCCAAAAGAAAAGCTTGAGTTTTGCGGGTAGCTTCATTTTCTAGACCATGGATATATCTCCAGTACCCTCAACCCCCTCTCTGTTAAAAGTTTGTATGCTCAAGAATTTGAAAACTTGTTATCGTATTGATTCCAATACGATCTTCTTCAGATTTACATATGTGTCCCTCCAGTAGTGTCTCCAACTGCTGTAATTCATATTCCGCTCGAATTGATAGGTTATCTGCAATTTCCATATCCCACATTCCATCTTGAATGCCTCTTCAATTGGCGTTTGAGAAGGAGAAGAGACATTTAGAATCTGATGCCAAGGTGATTTGGCTTATCCAGCGTTGGTGCCAGAAACTGGTTTGACGATCCGTTGCCCACTTTCACCTCTGCTAGACTCATGAAGAGGTTGAGTAGTCTCAGTACGTCCCGCCAGAGGAAGGACATCTTGGGCTTGTGCACTCTATCCAAGGGAGATAGCTTTTCCATATTTTGCTATAGTAACAATGTGCCAGATAGAGTTTGTGTTGCAGTAATATCGCCACTACCATTTAAGCAGTAGAAAGATATTGTGCACTTTCAAGTCTCTAATCCCTAACTCGCCATTCGTCTTTGGTGTGGTTATTAAACCCCAACTCACTAGATAGTAACATGTCTCATTGTTGCCTTTCCAAATAAAGTTTCCTTGTATTTTTTCCATTTCATTTGCAACCCAACACGGAACTTGAAACAAGACATGTAACATGTTGGTAAAGCCGCAAGCACTGATTTTGTCAGTGTAATTCTGCCTGCTTGTGATAAAAATACGCTTTTCCAACCATCTAATTTCTTTGAGAATTTGTTAGTTAGGGTAAGTAGCTTGATTTTGGCGGATTGTTAATGGAGAAGGGAACTCGCAAGTATTGGATTGGAAAATCATTTTGTTCGCATCAGACTTCGTTCAGTAATAATGAGACTTCTTCCATTTGCAGTTTGATTGGCGCGATTGTACTCTTTCCCCAATTAATTTTCAGGCCATAGATCAAAGAGAAAGCTTTAATCACTATCTTAAATCGGTTCAAGTCCGACTCATTGTATTTCATCAGAAAGATCGTGTCATCGGCTTATTGGAAAGTGAGAGCGTTGGATGCTAGAAAACTAGGGTTTACGGGGAACACGTTGTTCATCATCCGCTGTAATGTATCGACCGCCAAAACAAACAACAAAGGTGAGAGCGGGTTGATGGTGTTATGTCCTAGGCCAAAGTGTTTGTGACCTAAATAATGGATTGTAATAACAAACATTATATTTATTCTGATATATTTCATATAATATGTACGTATAAGTTATTTTAATATAATTAAAATAGATCATGAATATACAATTCAGATTTATGTCATCAAAGTACGTGACTTTGATAATAAAACTGTAAAGTGTCATAAATGCTATTCTAAATCGTCCATGGTCATTTATAGGATATTTGCGGAGACAAATATGCTTGTCGAGACAAATAAATATATATTTGTAGACAAGCTATAAATGTGCACCAGTATGTTAGTTGATTGATTATCATGTTTTACTGATCATGGATAAATAGTTATCAAGTCATTAACATAGATATATGTTAGAGACCATATACTGGACTGACCCGCCATAAGAATGCTACATGTTTTACGTCATTAGCGATTCTTGTAACATAAAATATTTATAGTCCTTTGATCTGAGATTGTCTCGGTTTCCAACATGAGTAATTTTATACTTTAACATAATCTAACACTGCGTTTAACCGAGTGGTCATAACGATTATGATTAGGTATATAATGAATTATGTAGAGGGATGAGTGCAATCAAAACGGGATTTGTTCCTCTCATTAAATGAGAGAGATATCTTTAGGCCTCTTGATGAATCGAACTGAAGAAATGCATGACCATGCTCAAATGAATTAATAAGAGTTATTAATGTCATTTATTTTGTTCAGTTTAATTCGGGATTAAGAAATATTAATCGATTAATATAAGGATGACGTATTACATGCCTTATGATCGATATAGATATCGCGTGACAAAGGACTAAATACGTGATTGTTGATTAGGTAAATCGGATCACCGATATTCACTTAAATTGGGTAGTCATGATGGCTTGCTAGAGTCCGCTCATGATTTATAGACTGTCAAGTCTATTGTCAATATTAAGTGAACCTACATGGTCACACACAAAAAATAAACTGAAACGAGCGCAGAAAATCCTAGCGACTTATATGATGAGTTGCATAGGAATGTCACAAATGATATTGTCATCTTATGTGATGAGATGTGATACATATATATATATATATAAAGACTATGATCACAAAAGATATTGTCATCTTATGTGATAAGATGTGATATATATATATGTATATAAAGTCTATGAGCACAAAAGATCAAACTATTTAGAAGATTTTAGATGATGACATATTGATAATGATGAGTGGTGCCATACACATCTCTTGGTGTGAAGTGACATAACTCATCACCTCTATATAAGGATATAGAGGGCTCCAAAATTCTGTGCACCACATCATTCTCTCTCTCTCTCTCTCTCTCTCTCTCTCTCTCTCTCATAATAGTCTATTCTCTTTTGTGTGACAAAAGAGAGAAATTATTCATTTCATTTTGTATGACAAAAACAAAAGGGTGCAATTATATGAGAGAAATTGCATATCTTTTGTGAGACAAAATAAGAAGAAGAAAAAGAGTTTTCTTGTGCAAGAGAAGAACAAGCTACTAGCATATATATTGTTCTTCTTCCCGTTTTAAGAATGTTCGTGTGGATACCGGTAGAGACGTTCGTACTTTCGGCACTTGTGATCTGTTCAGCCTAAGAAGTTGATAACGGGTTGATAAAAGTTATGGTGGAGAAATCGGTTGCGTGTGCAGTAGAAGACTTTAGCGGGATCCAACATAGACGGTCTTGGCGGGTGGTTAATCGGTTAGGACGGTAACCGGTTTAGAGGCGCTTGGACAACACGCGTGATTTGAGCGTCACGGATTAAGCGTAATCCGAAAGGTACTTTTTAAGTATTAGTTCTTTGATTTAACCGATACGCATGGATCCTCAGAATGGTTTTTGGACGAAATTTTTATTTTTTCGCTGTGTTTAAGTACGTCCGAAACCCAACACGGGTCCCCTTGCCTCACGCATCGTCGGTGTTTAATAAGCTTAGATCTCTTCCCATTCACCATTATTGTGGATTTAGAGGTTATAAAGATCGCATTGATCCATGACCTCCAAATTGCCGAGAAACCACTTGCAGCGAGCACTTGTAAAATGAATTTCCAACTTACGGTACCGAAAGCTTTAGAAAAGTTTGCCTTGAATAGAAACGATGGAGAGGAGGAGTAGTGGAGGTGGTGGGTCGCCTCCCTCACGGTTGCAAATGATTCTGAAGATCTAGAACGAATAAAGCCCGATTGAAATTGGGATAATAGGTTCTCCGTTTTATCTGCTAGTCTATTTGCTAAGAATTTTGAAATAATCTTCATCGGGCTAGAAACGATTCTAATGGGCCTATAGTTAGCTGGCCCAATTGGAGTATATTTATTTGGTATAAGTACAATGTCGGCCCGATTTACTGACCCAAAGTTGAAAAGAATTAGATGCAAAATCCGAGATGAATCGTATCAAATCAGGTTTTACTAGGTCCCAACACCGGATCCAAAACTCCGCCGGTATTTGAACAAGTGATATTTGCATAATAATTAATTTTGTTAAATATCACAAGGTTGTTAATGGAAATTTTGCTTTCATAATTAACGCAATTACAAATAAGGAAATTTTTTCAACAAATCTATAATTTTATGAATATTTAAAGAAATCACTTACATTTTAGAAATTTCTTATAAAGTAAATTGATTTTTTTACTCCTGTATAAACTATAAAGTACATATATGAAGAAAATTTTAATTATACTTAATCTCAAAAATACTTGAAACATTATTAAACTGAATAACTTACAAGTAAAAATTGCAACACGCCCTTCCTAAATCAATTAAATAATTGTTCATTGTTTATTAATTTAGTTAAAATTTCAGGTATTTTATTTCCCTCCACGTGATTAAACTTCAATAATTCTGACATACCACTTAATCTTAGTATTGAAATCCAGTGTTTCAAACCTTGCTCCGAAGCCCGAACTAGGGCTGTCAATGGGACGGGGAATATTCACCCCCGATCCAAACCCGGCCTAAACAAAACGGATAATACCCGATTATAATACCCGCGGGTATAAATATGGGGATGAAAATACCCGGGACAGGATACAAGTTCGGTTATGGGGGATAAAAATATAACCGACGGATAATCAGTATGAAATAAGAAAATTATATATATATATATATATATCCATAATTAAATTTATAAATTTGAAATTTTTTGATGTTTTTATTTGGATTTTATTAGTTTTGTGTATCTTAACAGTTTAACTTTTGAATTATGTTGTGTAAGTTTATATTTTATTTTTTAAAATTTCATATTTTTTTGTGTTTTAATTATAATTTACGGGTATACGATTTTTCCCTACAGGTTACGGATATCCGGCGGATCGGATATGGGGATGAAAAAATAACCGTAGTTATACCGGATACGGGTATAGATAATAATTGGTTTTAGTCGGATAGGTTATGGTAAAAAATAACTGTACCCGATCCACCCCCCACACTAAATTTAAAAGACCAAACCATTTCATGAACCCATATATCTCCCTTGAGCTCCTTAGGTACTTATGCAATATTAGACCCCCGCAGCCCAAATCTTCGTATGAGTCTTTTCATTGACTACCTTGTGGGCTCATTTATGTTTTGCTTTTCCTCCCTTTAATTGATCGAAGTCCAAGTTCACATCTTTGATGCTGATTCTCAATTTCTACTTTTCGTTTTCAAGCCGTTATTCATGACCTCCCGACTAACTATTATTGATGGAAACCAAAGCTCACTAATTCAAATTGTAGGCAACCTTGAACTTTGATAGAGATTTCAAATTCAAGTCATAACAACTGCATTTAGTACAACTGGTTTTTAATTAGTCTCTCAACTTCGTGATTGTGAGTGAATATACAAAAACTATTTTTGTTGAAGTAGTAGACAAATCGACTATTAAATACTTTAATTAATTTCAAATAAAAAAAAACTTTAATTAATTAAAATAAAAAAACTACAAAGTTTTAGATTCATCAACTTTCAATATCATTTTGATTACGTCTACAAAAAACTATTATTGATGGAAAATTAATAGCTGAGCAAATGGGATCCTCCAAAGAAGTCCATGAGACAAAAAATACTTATGGAAAGGTCTCTGGTTAAATGGTTTGAGAGTTATATTGGCGTGCACAGGCGGTTACTTCTGTAAAGAGAAACAATCATGGTTTGGTGATTTGTAAGGGTAGTCTCAAGGAAAGCAATAATTGTGAAATTGCAACAAAGGATTTGACGAAGGCGAGTTGAGTTCCAAGTTACCACGAGCGAGTGATGTTTGTACAGAAGGCGGCTGAGCTGCCTGAGGTGAAAAACGAGTTCAGAGCCGAGAATTGAGATGAGTCGATTCAGGTGTGGAGCGCGAAGATTGGATTTGTTTGGGCCTATTTTAGGCTTTCATGAATTTGATACATACATCGGAAGATGTATATGTATATAGACCCTTGTGGGCCTATGTCTGAGATCGGTCCTGTTTATCTACGTACATTATACCTTCTTTTTATATATTTATAGTATCTTTTTGGATATAAATATATATTTACGGGTTTTAATGAATTTGCAAGATAGTGTGAGATCAAGGTATATAATTGTGACAATCACTTTATTAGGATTTAGGAAAGAACTTTCTTACACACTATTTCATATGCTCTTTCACATAATGTTTTGTTCATATGCTCTAAGCTATATGTTTTTATGTAAGGCTCATAAAATTTGTTTATGTGGGCTCCATAAATGCACAAGAAAAAATTTATTTGAAAAAAAATGAAATAAAAAAAAAATGTGAAATAGTGTGTAGGTTGTTTTATTGATTTGAGAAAGAGCACAGCTATGCCCACACACTATTTTAGCATTTCATATATAAAAATCAATAAACAACAATATCTCATGAGAATGCAATTATTATGATTACTAACACATTTGATTTACCTTATCCGAATCACATAATTTTCATGACTCGCTAATATCTTGAGGATGACACATTTACCTATATAGTAACACATATAGCTAACTTTATGTGAGATAATCGCTAGTCTTTTATCGACACCAATACAAAAATATGAATGCATTCTTAATTCCTGGTTTGCCATTTAAAATGTGGTATCTATATTTCTACCATGCTTGTGAGATATTAGAGAAATGTAACTACATAAATCGGAATGTCAGTCATACTTCAAAACTGACAGGGCTATTGAATTTTAAATCAGTTTAATAGTTAGTGCTAGTCATGACACTGCACATCTATCGATCTGGTTGCTAATAATGTCGTATTAGTTGCCCTCTGGCCTCTAGGCTATTGAATCAAAAGTTATCAACATCAGATATCGAAGTTGTTCTTTATTTTGGAACATTATTGAACATGCAAGTTGTTACTTTTGTAATGTGAATAATTTGTGAGGCATTTACCACTGTTATTAGTTAGTGCTCAGAGCAGAATTTGTACGGAAATACTTAGTTAAAGAAAAAAAAAATTCTTGTTCATAATTTTGAAAGTAAACCCTGATTATTCCTACTATATTTATAAAGGAGCTCTCCAAGGGTTCTGTTTTTTTTAAAGTTTATGTATTTACTATTTAGAGTTTTATTTACTAATCAAAATTAATTTTATTATGATTTTTATATATGGGTAATAACTTAAGTTTGAAGAGATTAAAAAAAACTTAAGTTTGAATATAATATTGGCATGCACAAAAGACTCCGCATCTCTCAAAACTGGCCAAACTCTTATATTTCCGCATTTACAGATGACCCAAAAACTCATTAATTGATTTTGGGTGCGATCCAGATTTTATTCCCTTTAAATAATATAGGGAAGCATATTAACAACATAATTAGTGCTATGAAATCAAAGGTTGTAATAAAATCTAGAGATACTGTTTTGGTGGTTCCGGATTCTAATCGCAACACACAGTTTGATGGACAATCTGCTTTTCAATCAATATAACTTTTGTTAGAAAATCAATGAATCCAAGTTAGATTTTATATCGTATTTGTTCTGAAATAAAATGTAGGGCTTAGTGGTTTAATAACTAATTGTAATTTTTTTCTTCTACATTTGAAATGATATATTTTTTGAAGCATAGTTTTCAATGCGTTTCGGCATTTGATCTCATCATTTTGAGTTATAATTATACTGGCCTCTTGTTTCTTGTTGAATATACTTGCCGGTTAGTGATGGGCCGGGCCCTCGTACTACTAGTTTTTGCATAAGATTTTTCTCTTGGGATGAATATTATGTAACTCTTAATTTTGAAAAGTAAAAATGCAATCTTTTAAGCGAAATCTGAAATCGCGATGAGATAGAGGACTTCCAAAATGCGATGAATTTATATATACTGTTTTTTTTTTCTATTTTAAATATATCATATTTTTCTATATATTGTTTTCATTGTTTTGTGTATATTGTTTATTGTTTCTATTGACTGTTTACAAAAAATAAATTTCATATACTATTTTTTAATTTTATTTTATGAACTGTATATTGTCTCTGTATACTATTTTTTTGTGAAAAAAATGAAGGTCATAATGCATGACGGGAAACCCAGTTGTACAACATCATGTCCTTTTTTTTTAATAATATTCATATTTGCCTCCCAACGATTTTTCTCTTAAAATCATTTTTTCGTCACAGCTGGTATCGAAACGTCAGTGGCATATTTAATCACACAATGATACATTTGATACATGCATTAGAGCTAATTAATTTAGTTAACACAAATGCTTGCTGAGTATAACAAAAGAATCAATAGACTTTATAGACGCCTTTAATACGTGGAAGTACCAAGATTCCAATAGGTAGGTAATCTTGCATTTTAAATTTAACCCCGGAATGTTGTAATTTTCACTCTATAATGTCTTTATGGTGCAGTATATATTTTTGCTTTGGAAAAGCATTATTCTTCCACTATTTGAGTTAATGCTTGAGTGACTCCATACTTTTGTTCTTCTCATTTTTCACAATCATTTCTCCTTTTGACCATTTTTAGTCTTCTTCAATTACTCTTTATAAATATTTTTCTGGAATTACTTTTGGATTCAATTAATGAAAGAGCATCATATATTCATATATTATATTTCCTCTACACTAAAATTTTCATACATAAATTTATTTGAATTGTTTTCTTGGCGTTGAACTCCATATGAATATGGTTCGAACTTAAGTTTTCTCAAATATGTGAAAAATGTATAGTATAGGAAAGTATACAAATAACAAACTCTGTAATAACACATTGATTAGACTTCAAAAAAAAAAATGTTGTGATGAGTAATTTATCTTTGGGTCGGAACCAAAATTTAAAAAATTGCAGTTCTCGTAGTTTAAGGTTACAATCTATTTTTTCCTCAAAAAAGATTACAATCTATTTTATATATTCACTGCAAGTCACACCGCAAGCCTCATAGAAGATCTGAACTATATATTAGACGATTTATAAATTAATCTCACAGAGGACTGGAGAGTTATCAACATCAGATATCAAAGTAGTTAAACCATCCATAATGAAAGTACTATAGTATGGTCAATTCCCACTTATAATTAAATTATACTTTTTAGTTGTTTATCTTAACATTAGGATTAGAAGATAAATTATTGGCGTGGCGAACCGTGACTGTATACAAAAAAATGCAGATAGAGAGTCCCAATTTCTCCCAAATATCTCTTAACGCTAGTTAATATCTAATTCGAATCATATATATATATATATATATATATATATATATATATATATATATATATATATATATATATATATATATATATATATATATATATATGAGTATGGTTGAAAATTTTGCTTACAGTCCAAAAAGTTACACGTATCATCAAAAATTCAAATTTCAACCGTACGGATGAAATATATATGTTTTGAATATATTGTAGATTAATTTTCACAATAATCGGAATATTATATCATTGCCATCATGTATCATCAAAATTCATCACTATATATATATATTCCAATTATATATATTTTGATGATACATGATGGTAATGATATAGTATTCCGATTCTTGTGAAAATTAATCTACAACATATTCAAAACATATATATTCCATCCGTACGGTTGAAATTTGAATTTTTCATGATACGTGTAATTTTTTGGACCGTAAGCAAAATTTTCAGCCATACTCATATATATATATATATATATATATATATATATATATATATATATATATATATATATATATATATATAACTATCTGTATTTGAATAAAAGTATTTGTTTATTTTGATCAAAATTTGAAAATCCAATATGAATATAAGACTCGATGTATTAGTCATGTCAGGATCCAGAATATCCTAATGTTATTCGGATTTGGATAATTGCCATATTCGATTATCTGTTTTTCCTGAGATTATATTTCTTCGTTTTTTCTTTATGAATATTATCAAGTATTTTTTAGCAAAATATGTTGTAATAATAATATATTTAGTTTGCAGTAGGAAGATGATGTATAGTTTTGGAACATATACGATAGTGGTAATTTTTTGGTAGCACTAGCATAGAGATGTCCTTTAAAATATTCACCATGGTTCATATGTACTACATATTAATATCCGAGAAGTTATATAGTACGTATTTGTATTCCTCGATAGCTTGTACGTGTTAATGATACCCTAAACTACATTATAAATATTTATGTTATGTATTAAATACCCGTCTCAATAATCCAAAATTAATAATTTTTGTATATGCATTTTTGGTATCTGAATCATATCTATCTCCGTTTAATATATGAAATATCCATGTATACTTGTATCAGAGAAATATCTTTATATTTATATGATATAAATACAGAGATATAAACCCCCCAAGATTTTTGACAAATTAGTATAAATTATTAGTAGAATTCTAGTATAAAAAAATTTCATAATATATACATTTATATGTATCTCCCAAAAATATTTTTACAAAATCAATTTTAAGCACCGTCATTATATGAATATGATTCATATTTGAAAGCACATCCGACAAAATAAATACAAAGAAAGATAATTACAAGCATATAATAATAGCCGGTAAATACATAAATATAACATGAAAAAAAATAAAAAATGAAACAATCATTCAAAAAAAGATAGAACATGAAATAAATAGTCTTCTGGAGTGGGCATCTATTGGCCACTTCATTGAGCTCATGACGCTCTTATCTTATTTATCTATTTCAGATTCTCTCTTCCACTTTAGATTCTTCTCTTCTTTTTTTATTCCTTCGTCTCAAAAGTTCGAGTTCTTTTGCTTTTTTACAAGATAATTATAATTCATTATAAAATTTGCAATAGTACTGTTTCTTCATTTGCTAATTTTGCTTAAGAAAAAATTAATGATTTAATATGAAAGCTCCCTACATAAGTGGATAAGCGCCGCCCCTTTTTCCAAGTGCTTGTTGGTATAAAACTCCATATTTCTTTGAGAATAAAGGAGGGACATATGCATTTATCCTAAATAATTTAGAAAAAAAATAATTAACCCCCAGTCATTATTTTTCTGTCATTTTGAGCATTCTCAAAAAATCACATCACCCAAATAATCTAACTGTTGAATGATAAGAAATATTTACATCTCAATCGTTGATTTAAGTCTTAATTCTATGCGTTTTATATATTTTTGTAACAATTAGTGTGACATTTATTTTACAACCCCTTTTAAACATTCTCAAGATACACATCATCATTCGCATTTTTATTACGACCGTTGGATGTGAATTCAATTAAATAAGTTTTTTTCAAGATTTTGTTGGTTCAGTTAGCACATAAATTCCCATTCTTTTGCTTGATAAGAATGGTAGAAAATCAAGCATGAACTACTATAGGTTTTAATTCAAATCAAGGTTG